>BQNB010140618.1:6383-17392 GCA_026074375.1 Tanacetum coccineum | reverse complement strand
GGATTTCTAGTATAAGTGTCGGATCTTCTAATGTATAAACATCAGAATCGTCTTACTTGCCTGTTCTCTTAATCGGAATGTCTGAAAGCAGACAGCATGATACGAGTGAATCGGTTAGTTACTATCTTACCGATTGAAGGGGAAAATTGATTTGAAAATCAATCGACGTGTCACTTGAGAAAGTGTTTTTTGTGACACATCAAGAGTGTTAAGCTTTTATCAAAATTCATATATCTTCAATTCATAATCTGGACTAATTTGATATCCAATGTCACAAGTTTTACTCATTAAGGATTTCCATCTTCTTTGTGAATAAATAAGTATCACTCGGATGTTCTGGCAAAACCACAAGGATAATGCGTAGGACTCCTATGATAATCCTTGTTTTCACATTGTGTGAAGAACAAGTAAAATAGAATAGTGTCCTAATGAGATTAATTGATGATCTTTTGGATCTAGACTCAATTGTGTGTTTTGGTTTTAGTGATCGGAGGCTGGAGCGGACTGCCACCTTTTCAATATCAACTAACTCGTAGTGAGAAAGTCAATAGATAACGTGTTTAGTCTCTGTGAGAAATGAAACATAAATCTTTTGAGAGATTTTGAGTGGCTAGGGAGGGTTGTGCATTGCATCACTGGGTCCATGATGGCTTTCTTTAATGTCAGCAATCATCTTTGTGATTCTAACAGCAGATGTATTGACCCAGTTTCTGCCAAAGTGTACGGAGGGCTTCTTTCTTTACACCCTTTATCCTTACATTTCTTTTTCATTCTTTAACCCCTTCAGTGCTTACCTAGACTTCATGACTGGAACCTTGTTGGGTTTGTTCCGGTTCTAGCTCCATCTCAGTCGACACTATTCCCTTATTCTTACAATTACTCCTTTTTTATGTCATACCTAAGGACTTCTACACTAACTAGTGAATTGTCCCTGGGTAGATCCCTCTGGTTCTGGCTAGATCATGGGAACTAATACCTAACCTTACCAACCTTATAACTCCGATAAAATTAAATACATGATCGGTCTTTTTGGTACAGTTCACCTTGCCATAAAACCAATTGAAAACTCAATTAGGTACTTGTGATATAAATATCAAAGCTTTTAGTACCTTGATTGTTTTTGAATTTTCAAAAACGCTCCCCCTCAACATGTGTATCGATTAAACGAAAATGTTCAGCACAAGGAGGATGGAGTATACACATGAGTCCACAAAATCACCTTTTTATCAGTTTTCATTTTTAAATCACATTTTCTCCCCTTATTAAAAATTTCAAATCCTTTGATATTTTGGATACCAATGGATTCGAATATGTTGGAAAAACTAGAGAAAAATGTGCTGATTAATCACAAGCCAAATGAGGAACATATTAATGCTCCCCCTTAATCTATGAGGGATTTTGTTAGTGTCAGGTATGATAGGTTTGAAAGATTTTGAATTTAATGAAAAATTCATACACTGACACATAACACTAACGACAACACTACTCTATAATGTACAAAGTTTACAATATATTACAAATGATATTGACCTTATAAAGGGAATGAAGAGATCATTCCGTTCTCTAAAGAAGTCTGTAGTCCTATGTCGAGCAACACGTCCACCAACAAGATGCATTCTAAGTTTCCGATAAGATCCTTCTGTCTTGAGTCATTGTTCAATGGCAAATGTATATGAAATTCCTGCTCTATGTCACAGCCTTAGCATTCCAAAACCACATGTGTCATACCCAATTAAAATCGAATAACGCTTGTAATCCTTAACTCTGTATCCAATTGCTCTCCCCGAATAGTTAGCACAACGTACCATCACTGAATTGTTAAAATCTCATTGAACCTTATGATCTTCCAATCATTGTTACTGACAAGGACACACCTGCACGAGGTGACATTCAATGATTGTATAGTCATGCTTGTATTCGTAGCCCATTGCATCCCATCCTGGTTTAGTGAGATTCAGCTATTTCTGGTAGCTCTTAATGCCGAGCTGGAGGTCTTTAACCTGCTGTCAAATCACAAAGTTGCGTGTCCACAGTTTAATAGCAGTAGAAAGCATACGTATGTCTGAACCAGGAAGATGATTTAGATGACCTTGAAGAAGCATCATATTCAGGTCTTCAAAGTCACTAGATACAAGTTTTTGAAGTCCTTTTTTTGAAATCATGTAATCTTGATGAATACAGCTCTGCACGTGATCTCTTTCAGTAGTCATCCCGTACGAGAGTAGGCTTGTAAATCTAACAACACTGAGTATACGCATGTGAGTTCTGACAGCCTTGCGGCTTGAGTCATCGGTGTGTCGGTCAATGTAGAATTTCTAACGATTAAACCACCAAGAGATACCATAAGAGGCACTTATGTCATAGGTGCAAACATCATTAATCCACATATCCTCAGGTATGAGTAGTTCAAGTCCAAAGTCAAGATATAACAGAGCAACCTTTATTTTGGAAAATTGATAGGCTTGTCCGCATTCCCTTACTGCCATACTCATAAACTAAATCCAGTCTTATATTGAAAAAGAATTGAGTTAGACTAGTGACATGACCTGGTGAACCACTGAGAGGCAGAGGTCTGCTAACATCGATCCTGACTTGATCACCTTCTGGATTAGCCTAGTCCAGATTTGGATCTGTAAGTTATCATGTTGACACTTTCTATCTGAACTGAAGATGACATGTCGGTAGTAAAGCTTAACAACTTCATAAGCTTTCCCTTTGAAGTTTGCTTATGTAAGCATGGTCTTGTTCACTTTTTGGCAGTACCAGTTCATGAAAGTTATCATGTCTCCAGTCTTTGCAAGCAATGAGTTCACAACAGGGGGTGTCCATAGGTTTGAAACTGAACGCAAAGTCAGTTGGGTTCTCACTCTGACACATTGGAATAAGGGATGGTCCACAGCAGGTTCAGGAGTTCTGGTCTTTCTTATTTAGGTATGTTTCCACCAGTCGTTTCTCTGTTAGCTGAGAAGGTGATCAATCCCTGGTGTCTTCATCATCAACAAATGTACCTGTTATACGGAAATAGAATCATCCATTCAACATATAATCTGTAGGAGATGTTTCTAAAGTAGCTGTAAAACCAGCTGACTTATATCTAGTGTCATATGTTGTCCAAGCCATGATTGGTGTATTGAGGCCATGCAATCCTTAGACGAACTTGAGCCCCTATTTATCTTGTTGCTGACTGCCTCGGTATAGTAATCATAGATAGAATGAGGAGGAGGTGGAGGCATTTGGAGACCTTAGAAGCTCTCTGAGCTCAGAGCACCATAAGCTCCTAAATGAAGTGGAGGAGGAGGTGGAGTGGAGGATGAGAGGCCCAAAGGAGTTCTAGGTGAATATCGAACTTTTATGACGCTCATACGAGCTTCAGCCAGATCTGCTTGAAGTTGATCTAAATGGTCACGATCCATTGACTTCTCAAGTGCTTCATAGAGGTTCTTGTAATATTCATGGGTTTTGTAGGACCCAATTTCCCACATTCATTGTAGAAGAATCTCTTTCATGTTAGCTTTCGATAAATCTCTAAAGCGAGCATAAAGTGGAGCTTGGAGAGCCCAGTCAACTGCATCAGTGACAATCTCATCAACGGCTTTACTCACCATCTGAGGAGTATTGAGATTCTCTATGTTGTACATAGGGGACCCCTGTTTGTCAATCCTCCTTCCACCAAGTTGATGCTTGTGATTAAATTTGCATGTGATGTACAAGTTCACCCAATGCGTTGTAATAAGAAATCAAAATGTTGTGGTTGAGGTGGTGGTGGTGGAAGAGTTGTTGTTGTTGTGGTTGTTGCTGTTGATGTTGGGAGTGGTGCATGAACAGTTGAAGAGTCTGATTGTGACGTTGTGAGATCAATAACCAGAGTGGTCATTGGAGGAACAGAAGAGGTGTCCTGATGAATGGGGATCATGACCATTGACTGAACCTCTGATTCAGCATTGGTTTTCTTTGGTTCTTCTTCATGTGGCTTCTCCACGAAGAACTGGTCAGTGAAGCTGAGTTCCTTGTCAAGATTTTATAGAGAAGACAGGGTTCTAGTGGAGCTTGCAGGTTCTTTAAGAATCACCTGATCTTCAGTTGGGAGTTTGAGGTTCTCCTGAACACTTGGGTAAGCAGTTGTAGTAAACTCTTCATCCATTTGCACAGGGTTTTGTTGAGTAGAAGCATCAGTGACCGCTAAGTCCATGGGTTCAAGGTTTGGTCCAGCATGAACCACATGACTTGGTTGTGGTTGAAACTCTGCAGCATTACCAGGGTTTGATCCAGCTTGACCTTCATCTTGTTTACCAGGGTTTGATCCAGCCTGGCCTTCATCTTGAACTCCATCATTGATCTCAGTGAGCTCCCTGTTAGATGCATCTTTCACTTTGTTAACAGGAGTCACTATTTCATCAGACTCCGTTTCACTATTAGTCATAGTGATCCCTTCATCTTCAGGTTTCGAAGACGGTCCCGTAGGTTCAGCAATCTTAGGGGTGCGCTTCTGCAGAATGTACTGATCTGATGCGCTCTTCTTCTTCGGAGTGTTAAGATCGAGAAGAGTGTGTGCAACCTGTTCATCAATAATATTCTCTTTCCCCTTGCCCTGAACCTCGGGAAGAGATTGAATTCTCCCAGAGTCTGGTTCCCGTATCACCACAGTACGAGCAGGACCCTGATTCCTTGCTTCAAGATCTTTCAAGAGTAGTTCTATACCTTGTTGGAAGTCATCTTCCTCATCATCAATCCTAGGTTCTAAAATAGGAACACCTTCATCACCAAATTCATCCACCAACTTGAGTGGACTTTTAGGCTTGCGTTGTTTTCCCACTAGACCACCCTTCGATCTTTTAGTTGGTGAGGGTTCATCAGGAGTTTCCTTGACCAGCTTCCGTTTCTTTTATGGAGCTGCTTTTGATGGTTTAGTAGGTGCTGGTTTAGGTTTAGGTGGTTGTGAAGAAGTTGTTTTAGATTTTGAAGCTTTAGGAGCAGGTTGCTTGGTTGCCTTTGGTTTGGTGACTTTAGCAGCTTTAGCTTTAGGTGCAAAGGGTTTAGCATCCTCAGCAACAACTCTCCTATCATGCTTTGCCACTTATTCCAAATAGTCAGAGTAATCAGTAGCATTCCTTATATCATCAGTGATCAGTGCATCTTGAATTAGCATCCCAAAGATTTCATAATCTACCCCTTTGGCAATGAACTTGAGGTTTCCAAGTTTATAGTCTTCATCAGGAGTATAGAGAGCAGACCCGGTCCTTGGATGAAAAGGGTGAAGACTCCTCAAGTAGAAGATGATAAGCTTGGTGAAGCGGACATAAGGGATCAGAGGAGTCTTGGGCTCCTTCTTCTTGTCAGTAACGGGCACAGACATATTCTTCTTATCAGTGATGAAGGAGTCAATAGCATGGATGAACTTTTCCTACAACAGCTCAACAAAATCCACATTAGTTTGGGTAATGATTGCCCATAACATCTGAACAACCGGGTGTCGAGGCCTATCATACCTGGAGGTTTTGCCCATGAGGCACAGATTGATAAGAGATAAGATATCTCTCTAAGGATGATAGAGATCATTGATGTACATGTAAGACACACCACTAATGTCCTTTGGGTATCCCAGTTGTAGGATGAAGTCAATGAGATCATTACTGGGAATAGGAGGCACAAACTGATTGGCTTCATTCCAAGGGGTGATTCCCAGAGCTTCTCTAAGAACATCCACATTAAGTTCAAATCTCTGCTCATCCAGCTGACATTTGTACACTCTAGTCTTCTTATCATGCCTAATAGTATCCCAAAATTGTTGAATATAGATGGAAGAGATTGTAGCTGAAGCAGTGAAAGCACCGAAGAAGTTAGTGTTTTAAAGAATGTCAATTGAGATCTTGTAGATCGGGTTCCTTTGTTTCTTTAACGGATCAAGTACATAGTTGCTCCTCCCAATAGGTACCCAAGAGCTGTAGGGTAAGATCTGATCATCTGACCTAACGGGTAGATCAGGAGCAGGGGCATTCTCAGCAGGTACATTAGCAGCAGCCATTTTATCTGAACACGCATATCTACAAAAACAAACATACATGCAGATATATGATGTTAGAGGAGAGCAACAGCCCGAATGATAGACATGCCATGATCATAGATTTTGAGACAACTATTATTAGTAGAGTCGTTGAACATAGAGTATGGTCAACCCAAAAGTCAATGGAAGTCAACTCTGGTCAAGGCCCATTTGTTATCTAATAAACACAATCACACCTTAACAGAACCCGGATGGGAGCTAGGAGTGTAATTGGGCTAGTGGATTGGGCCTAAAATGTGATATGAGCATATAATGGGCCAAAACATGGAAATCTTGGCCCAAACCGCGATCACAGTTGACCAAACAGCTAAGGGGTTTAATAGTCAACCCGCTATACTTTGACTTGGTCAAACCGCTAGGAGGCAGTAGGACCAAACCGCGACACCAAGAAATGGACAACCCGCTATAGACAACCCGTGAAAGTCAACCCGCGATGAATATTATAATAATAGTTCACAAACCGCGAAAGAATGGACAAAATTGAAAATAGCGGTGTGTATATTTTTAAGATAAACTAATTTTCCTCACTCAACCCGCTACGAGTAGCGGGTTGCCTGTTCATAATATAATATTCATAATTATTTAACCCACTAATAGGCAATATTCAACAAGCAGCTACATAGAATTTCATAAACCGCTACCAAGAATCACTATCAAGACAAACACATAACCCGCTACCAAGAACCCATTTCCAATCACATTCAAGTTTTACTTCTACACTACGGGATCATATGGATTATGCACAAAATTCATTTCTAAGCATAACTCATATCCAACCTATATCTAAACCACAACAACAGGCAACAATTGTCTTCCTAAAGTCAAAGCTTACTCGAAAATCATCAATTAACCTACCAAAGGACAGGGGAAACAAATAAAACACAAACAAGGCATAATCTACATCATATAAACATAACCCATCACCTAGAGCATCATAACAAACACATTACAAGGTTTAGAAGGTGTCGACCACTTAAGCCTAAATGGTCATTGATTAAGAGTGTTTTGTGTTAATTCCTTATAGATAAAAGATTACTAGATGATAAGGATCACAGAACTAGTAATACCTTAGCAAGAAACAACACAGAAAATGAGAGAATCAAAGGATGATCTTGGTGGCGGTTTGCGTGTGGGGGTGTGTGTTTTATATTTGACTTGAATAAGAAGGTTTAACCGAAACTGTCAAACCGCCACCCTTTTATAATAAGGGTTTTGGAAATAGCAATTTTGGCCCCTTAGGTTTCTAGGTCCTTTCATTTTAGGTTTAGAGTATTTTAAAGGTTAAAGCAAATTTCAGGAATGGCAAGAATGATCCTTATTGTTTTCTAAGCCTAGGAAACATTTAGCAAATTACACATAAGTCCCTATACTTTCTAACAAAAGACAAATTTTAGCCTTTTAAGTTAAAAATAATTAACTCCCCCTAAAATTGTAACCCCGTTAAATACCAAAACCTTTTCCAATTAAGTTTGTGATGATTAATTAAGCCCGTTAGATGTCATAAATTTGAAATCACTCTCCCCCCTCAAACAATGATCCGTTTTCTATTGAAAGAGTTGTAGTCGTTGTTTGAGTTGAAAATTTTATTTTGAAAAACCTAAATTGATAAATTTCCAACAACACTTTACCACACTGATTAACACAAATAATTTTTGAAGAATCATTTAAGAAGAAAATTATTTGGTTATAAAAGGAAGACTTCTCTTCCGAAAGAGGAGAAACGCATTGAAACGTACATTAATCCTTGGATGCATGGATATTAAGTAATCCGTGCCCGGGAAAAAATAATTGCCCGTTGTTAGGAACATCTGTCTTTTTGGCGACATGCATTCCTCAGATTGAAAAGCGGGTTGCAATAAAATATAACAGCAAGCCATGAAGACATGTTTTGAAAACATTTTGAACTTCCGCTCGAACTTCATTTAAAGACCCGTGTCATTATTGAATGACATTTCTAGATCCGTAAATATTATCGATTTACAGAAGACATGTCTTGAAAAATATTTTTGGTATTTTCTATTTGTTTTTTATTTTTATGATTTTTATAGGTTTTATATTTTTGTATTTGGTTTTTGTGTTTAGATATATACAAATATACATAGGATATATGAAGACCATCCTTTACTCCTCTTCTCTTTCCTGAAGACGTTTAAGGGTTTTCGGAGTCATACTCTTCATACCAAGATGCGGGAGTAGAAATTCGAACCGCTCTCTCAGTAATGCCTTTGTGAATATGTTCGCAAGCTGATAATCCCTTATCACGAAGTACAATTCAACCATGCCTTTCTCAACCAGCCCTCGAATTAAATGGTGACGTATGTCAATTTGCTTGGACCTGGAGTGTTGGACATTGTTGCAGCAGAGAGCAATAACATTGCGGTTGTCACAATATAGGGGAATCTTATTGAAGGCAAAATCATAGTCTGTCAGTTATGACCTCATCCAAAGTATCTAAGCACAGCATCCAGACATGGCAATGTATTCAGCCTATGTGGTTAAGATCGCAGTGCTCTTCTGTTTCTTTGATGATCAGCTGACTAATTTATCTCTAAGGAATTGAGCACTTCCTGACGTACTTCTTCGTGTATCTTGACAACCTGCATGGTTCGCATCTGCATAAGCCGTTAGTGCCATAGCGGTGTCTTTCAGATACCAAAGTCCCCAATTAATGATTCCTCTGAGATACCGAAAGACCCGTTTAAGTGCTTCAAGGTGCTTTTTGGTAGGTGATGCCTGATACCTAGCACACATGCATACAGCGAATACAAGGTCGGGTCTGCTGGCAGTGAGGTACACTAGAGAGCCGACCATACTACGAAATCGAGTCTGGTCAACTGGAATCCCTAAGGGGTCCTCATCCAGTTTAAGTCGATCCACTATGGGTGTATCAACAGGGTCACACGAATCCATCCCAAATTTATTTAATATTTACAGAGCAAATTTTGATTGATTAATAAAAATGCCTTTGGAATTTTGAGAAACTTGTAATCCTAAGAAAAAAGACATTTCTTCCATCATCGACATTTGAAATTTAGAACTCATCTCATTGGAAAATATGTCACATGCTTTAGGGTTGGTCGAGGCAAATATGATATCATCTACATATATTTGAACAAGAAGAATATGTTTGCCTGTTTTCTGAGTGAATAATGTCGGGTCAACTGCACCCTTAGAAAACTTGTTGTCCAGAAGAAACCATGACAAGGCGTCATACTACGCCCGAGGATCCTTCTTTAAACCATACAAAGCCTTCTTCAGACGATAATCATGTGTCGGATGGTCTGGATCAACGAAACCTTCTGGTTGACAAACATATACTTCCTTCAATTCGCCATTAAGGAATGTTGTCTTGACATTCATTTGATAGATTGTCATGTTTTTACTAACGGCATTGGCGATGAAGATTCTTATAGCCTCGATGAGTGCAACTGGTGCAAAGGATTCCTCGAAATCAATTCCCTCCTTTTGTCGATATCCCTTGGCCACCAACCTTGCCTTGTTTTTCAGAACATCACCGTACTCATCAAGTTTAACTTTGTAAATACACTTGAGAGCTATAATCATGACACAGTCTGGTCGTGGTACTAATTCCCATACTTAAATTCGATCAAATTAGTGAATCCCATCTTGCATGGCGTGAAACTAGCAATCTTCAGTTATGACAGATTTGAAGTTCTTTGGTTAAACTTTGGACAGTACAGAGTTATACAAGCACCACAAGGCATTGGTTGCAAGTTGTTTTCTTGTGGATACCAGTCGAGAGGGATTGCCAATGACATTATCAAGCGGGTGATCCTTGCTCCATTTCCCGAGATGATGATGTGGTTGAGTGAAATAAGTTGATTATGCTGAACTAACATCCCTGGATGATGATGCTTCAGAACTAGGTTCTGGAGCAAACACGTTTACGAAGGGATCATTATCAACAGGAGCAAGCGGATCATCTTCCATGCTAGTAGACTCAGCTGCAACGCCTTGTTGAAAACTTAGAGATTGTAATGCCAAAGATGACGGTGAATGACTTGGAGAAGGTGCATCTTGAGCAATGGTAGTAGATGAAGGTGTACCGGTTGAGTTTACTGGGACTGGGACTGGAACTGCTGGAGCAGGGGAAACCGGTCTTTTAACACGAGGAGGTTCTAGGTATTCATCGAACATTGGTTGGAATAAAATCTCCAGTTCTTTATTTGTGGGGGTACATAAGGTGCTGTAGGAACCAGATTAGGTTCGAGCCCTGAACTTATCTGTCCAGGCATCAGAAACGTAGGAGCGGGTCCTGTACTGGGTTGCACAGGAGCCATTGGCTCAGACAGCTCATCGAATTGAACGTGAATAGTTTCCATAATTCGTCGGGTTCTTTTGTTGTAGATTTTGTAACCCTTCCTGCTTGGTGCATAACCAACAAAAATTTTAAGTTGGTTGTAATTTTCCAAGATCCTCGCTGTCATTAGTAGGGTAACAAAGAGCACCAAAGACTCGGAAAAAGGTAAGATCATGCTTCTTATCATGCACCAGCTCATATGGGGTTTTGTTATGACGAGTGTGAATGAGGGATCGATTATTTGTGTAACAAGTTGTAGCAACAACTTCTTCCCATAGAAACATCGGAGCCTTGGAAAATATCAACATTGTCCTAGCAGCCTCCACAAGAGTACGGTTCCGTCTTTCGACAATGCCATTCTGCTATAGAGTCCTGGGAACTGATTTTTTGTAAAAAATGCCAACACGTTTATAATATTCAGTCAGAACTTGATTAACAAATTTCGTGCCATTATCGGTATGGATATATCTGACAGTTTTGTTGAGACCGATTTATATTTGCTTCAGAAATTTGATGATGACCTCTAGGGTTTCATCCTTCGATCTCAAAAACTTAACCCAAGTAAACCTGGAATAGTCATCAACTATGTCTAAGATGCATTTCTTCCCATTTATTGTTTGCACTCGC
>BQNB010140616.1:0-17392 GCA_026074375.1 Tanacetum coccineum | reverse complement strand
GTTGGTAAAGCTTGAGCTTCGGCCCATTTAGATACGTAATTAACAGCGACAAGAATGTATTTAAACTTATGTGATTTTGGGAATGGTCCCTTAAAATCAATACCCCGTATATCAAAAATTTCACATACTTGAATGTTGTTTAAGGGCATCTCATCACGTTTTGATATATTTCTCGTCTTTTGGCATGCTTCGCAAAGTTGAACTAGAGTATGTGCTTCTTTAATAAATGTTGGCTAGTAAAAACCTGAGTCTAGGACCTTCTTAGCGGTTACGTTTGGTCCATAATGTCCATCGGTTGGTCTGTAGTGCCGTTGATCTAAAAAAATTTGGGTTTTTGATCCGGATATACAGCGTCTGATTATTCCGTCAGAACATACTTTGAAAAGGTAAGGTTTCTCCCAGAAGTAATGTTTGAGGTTAGAGAAGAATTTGTTCTTTTGTTGATACGTCATCCCTTTCGGTATAACTTTAGCCACCAAATAGTTTGCAAAGTCTGCGAACCATGGTTCATCTTTTGTGTTAATTTCCATAAGGGTCTCTCCAGGAAAGTTATCATCAACATCACTGTCATCACTTGACTCGTCATTTTCAATTCGAGACAAATGGTCAGCAGCAACATTTTCTGTTCCTTTTCTATCCTTGATTTCTATGTCAATCTCTTGTAACAGTAAAATCTATTGAATAAGACAGGGTTTTGCATCTTGTTTTTTGAATAAATGCTTAAGAGCTGAATGATCGGTGTAAACAATGGTTTTTGATAGAATAAGATAGGATCTGAATTTATCGAATGCAAAAACTACAGCCATAAGTTCTTTTTTGGTTACGGTGTATTTTTGTTGAGCTGGATTAAGAGTTTTACTTGCGAAATAGATCGGGTAAAAAAAATTACCATCTTTTTGACCTAAGATAGCTCCAACTGCTAAATCACTTGCATCACACATAAGTTCAAACGGAAGATTCCAGTTTGGGCTTACGATCACAGGAGCATATGTGAGTTTCTCTTTTAATAAATTGAATGCTTTTTGACATTCGTCATCGAATTCGAATAGAGTATCTTTTTCAAGCAGCTTAGTTAGTGGTCGAGCAATTTTTAAGAAATATTTTATGAATCTTTGGTAAAAACCGACATGTCCAAGAAAGCTTCTAACACCTTTGATGTTAGTAGGGTGCGGAATTTTTGAGATTACGTTATTTTTGCTTTGTCGACTTCAAGTCCTGTGCTAGATACCTTGTGTCCAAGCACAATTCCTTCTTTGACCATGAAGTGACATTTTTCCTAATTAAGGACAAGATGAGCATCTTTACAACACAAGAGCATTTTATCGATATTGTTTAGGCATTTGTCGAAAGAGTTTCCAAAGACGGAGAAATCGTCCATGAATACTTCGACGGATTCTTCAATCATGTCATGAAAGATTGCTAACATGCACCTTTGGAATGCGGTTGGGGCATTGCATAGCCCGAAAGGCATTCGCCTATAAGCATATGTTCCGAAAGGACATGTGAATGTTGTTTTATCTTGATCATTAGGATCGATAGGAATTTAAAAATATCTAGAAAAACCATCAAGGAAATAGAAATATTTATTTCCCGCGAGTCTTTCTAACATTTGATCCATAAATGGCAAAGGGAAATGATCTTTTGCGGTTGCTTCATTGAGTTTATGATAATCGTTGCATACTCGCCAACCCATAACGGTTCTTGTTGGGATAAGTTCATCATTTTCGTTTATGACAAGTGTAATACCTCCTTTCTTTGGTACACAATGAATAGGACTAACCCAAGGACTATCAGTAGTTGGATAAATAATACTGGTATCCAAGAGTTTCATGATTTCTTTCTTAACAACTTCTTGCATATTTGGATTCAACCTTCTTTATTTTTGGACAACGGGTTTCTTGTCATTTGAAAGTTGTATCTTATGTTTGCAGAATGATGGGCAGATACCAGGAATGTTAGTCGTTTTCTAGGCAAAAGCTTCCTTGTGTTTTTTAAGGACGGATACAAGTTTCAATTTGTTTTGAGCAGATAATTGAGATGATATGATTACAGGGAGAAATGATGGTTCTTCTAAGAATACATATTCCAAATTATCAGGAAGAGGTTTGAGTTCAAGATCCGTAAGAGGTTCTTCAAGGGATGTCTTGATTTTATAATATGTGTTTATGGTGATTTTTTCGAATGGTGGTTCTTCTGTTTCGGAATCAGATTCAGAATTTTCATCTTCAGCCATTGCTATGAATTCATTAAATTTAGAAAAAATTTCTTCTTCGAGAAGGGTTCTTTCGATGGAATGGAGGATTTTGCTTCCTTCATCTAGAAGAGCGTCAAAACTTTCTTCTAAAATTTCATCGATAACATCGATACTAAAACAGGTATCATCATTTGAGTAAGAATGTTTCATTGCAGAGTTGATATTAAAGATCATTCGTTCAGTCCTAACTCCAAGATTAAGTTGTTTCTATTTAACTCGAATAACTGCATCAGCAGTGTGAAAAAAGGGTTGCCCCAAGATGAGGGGAACTTTACTGTCTTCTTCCATTTCGAGAATAATGAAATCGGCAGGAAAAGTGAAATTACCAACTTCAACGAGCATATTTTCAGCTATTCCAACAGGGTATTAGAACGATCTGTCGGCTAATCTCACGCTCATTTTGGTAGGTTTAAGAGTTTTGAGAGATAGTTTCGCATATAAGGAATATGGCATAAGGTTAATGCTAGCACCAAGATCGGCTAAAGCATTACAGGAAAAAGTTTTGTTGAAATTACATGGAATGAGGAAACTTCTGGGGTCTCCAAGTTTTGGTGGAACTTTATTCTGGGTCATCGCTAAAGAAAGCGGCAGAAATTTGTTCGATTTTATGCTTGTTACTTATGAGTCCTTTGAGAAATTTTCCATAGTTAGGCATTCTGGCTAAGATGTCGATAAGAGGTATATTGATTCAGACGGCTCGGATCATGTCAAGGAATCTTTCGTATTGGGCTTCCATTTTTTCTTTTCTAAGGCGTTGAGGTTATGGAATTTTTGGTTTGTATGGTTTAAGTAATGGCGTTTCTTTAATTGGTTTATGGGTTTGAGTCTTTGGTTGTGGTGTAGGTTCATCGTCTTCACCATCACTATCGAAGTTGATAGGGTTTTTGGTTTTGTTTTGTTCTTTATTTGGGTTTTCTGATGGATTGTAGGATTTACCACTTCTTATGAATACAGCATTCACATGCTCGTTACGAGCTTGCGACAGTTGGTAAGCTTTAGAATTGCTACCTCGTGGGTTTGGTTGAGTGTTTCTTGGAAGAGATCCAGAAGGTTACTTGTCAGCAAGTTTGACGAACTTAGTTTCAAGATTCTGGATTGAAGCTTGATGATTTTTAGCTACTGTTTCTAGTTGAGTATTGAGGTCTATGAATGTTTCTTTGACAAAAGCATTGGTTGATTGTTGAGACTTCATGAAATTATTGAATTGTTTATGAAGATCGTATGGTTTATCATCGGTATTGGATCGGTAGTTGTCTCGATTATAATCATTCCGTCCGTTTGAACGCCAATTATCGCGATTCGAGTCTCGATCGCGGTAATCATTGTAAAAACGAGTCTTACAGAAAGTTTGCATGAATTTAGCTTCTTCTTCACGGGACATAGGTATGTCATCATCGTCAACATCGAATGTTGGTTGTTTAGCACGAGATTGGAGTTCTTTGTACTGAGCATCCATTTTTATGGTTATGTCATCCATTCGGGCTATAATTTTGTCAGTATCGGTATTCCTGCTACCTTCATCGGCAAAATCAACAGTTTTCTTAAGAGATGATTTGGTTTTTTAATTTTTAGCCCAATCGAGTTTGAGTAAGACTTTATCTTCGAGAAGCTGATAAGCTTGATTTGGTGTTTTATAAAGGAAAATACCTCCAGTTGCGGCATTCAGAACTTTTTGGGTTATTTTGTTGAGACCATGATAGAAGATTTTTATAATATTACCTTTGGACAGATTATGATCATTGCAGTTTCGGAGCATTTCTTTCATACGAAGCCAAGCATCGGTCAGATATTCGTTTTCATGTTGAGAAAAGGCACGGATTTCTCCGAGGAGTCGGTCGAAAAGAGCTGGAGGAAATAATCGGCTAATGAAAGTAGTTCAAAGTTCATCCCACGTTTTAATAGTTCCTTCATTGAGTTCGTTCAGCCATGTTTTTGCTTCTCTAGTGAGTGATAGGGGAAACATCATCAGGCGGACAGCTTCATTTTCAGTATCTCTGTATTTAAACATATCGTAGATTCCGAGGAATTCATGAATATGTTTATGAGGATCGGTTTTAGTTCTACCAACAAATTGGTTTCCTTTGACAAGGGTCAAGTGGTTACCTTTAATGGCAAATTTGTTTACGGTTTTAGGAATAGTGATTGCGGAACCGGGAGTCGGAGCGACAACACGGTCGGCAGCCCACATGGGTTCATCTTCCATTGGATCGTAATTTCGAAGAATATCAAGAAAGTGACGGAAGTAATTGATGTTAAGAATTGGCGAGTAGACAATTCTCGGGTATTGTGGTGGATTATTTTTTTGATCGTATGGAACTCTTCTATTTCGTCGATGAAGTCTTCGATTCAGAATACGTTTAGGTTCCGGTAAAGGTTCAACAAGTTCAGAGTTGGAAGCACGTGTATGCATCCAAGAGAGAAATTCTTTTTGGTCAGTTTTCTAGAAAACTGTACGGCGATTTTTGAAAAAGAGGGGGAGTTAAAGTAATTTTCTAGAGTTGATTACAGAACAGCTTAAAAATCCCCGGCAACGACGCCAAAAACTTTGATGTGATTCAAAAGCTTTAAATTTATAATGACTGAAAATACCAATTTTATTATAGGGAAACACACGGGTAAAAGTATAACCCACGTATATAGTATAATCTTTTTAGGTAAGACCGGGTCGTCAACATGGATTTGAGTAGTGTTTAGATAATCAGAAAGAAAATAATTTTTTACTTGAAAATAACTTCTTGTTTTACCAATGATAATAAAGAGGACTACTCGGATAGTTGAAAATAATTTATAAGTGTTGGAAATTGTTAAGACCACGAAGATAAAACCTTAACTTATAAAAAGGATTTCTCGTCAGAAAACATTTTCACAAATTAACTTGATTAACTCAAGACTTATATTTAGTAGACTAGACCAAATGTGTCACTAAAATGATCCAACTAATTTATTATATCAAAACTTATTTTGTTTATCAATTCACGAAAATGGATTTCTCGGCACAGACGATAAAGATCATAGACAAATCTTTAAAACCATATAGATCATAACGGGTCTTTCGACCTATACCGGTATGATTATATAATCTAAGTTGATAAGCAAAAACTGATAAGATAGGATATAACACGATTGCAACATAAGCTTGAGATTAAAGAGATCATGAACATACCAAACACTTATTCATTATCATAACGTCACCGAGTAGTCATGAGAGATTTAGCCTCTCATGGCTATGAGGTTCATAACATAATATAATTCAACATGAATTTCCATTATTCCAATATACTACTATGATATTTTACTTCGTTCTTGATCGTTTGATCTTGAATCTTCAAAAAGGTGTGGTGTTTATGGTGTCTTGGCTATATAGGTGGAAAGTGGTGTAAAGAATGGATGAGAGGATTGTTTAAAGGATGAAGTAGTGGGATGAGGGATGAATGAAATGTGTGAAATTTGTCCCCTGTTTATAGGCTAAGTCAGGGGAATAAGTACGGCGCATAAGGTTGTAAGTGCGGCGTACTTGGTGATTAAATGTGAGGGTAATAAATGTTTATTGAGAAAGTGCGACGCACAAGGTTGTAAGTGCGACATACTTAGGGAGTTAATGCAGTAGCATTTAAGTCTTCATTAATTCTTCATAATCAGGTAGGAAGTGCAGCGCACAAAATAGTAAGTGGGGCGTACTTGTGGAGTTAATGCTGAATTTTGACTAAGCTTTAATTACTTCTGACTTGAGGAGAAGTGCGGCGCACAATTGGTAAGTGCGGCGCACATTTACACTTTAGAATCTTATTTCTTTCTTGCAAGTTGTGTTCTTTAGCATATAAATACTCGATCTTTCTTCGGGATGTGAACCTGCAAGCAATTCATGCTATTACGTATCGAAAGTTCATGAGAAATGATTAAATATATGCAAATAACGCCACCAAAAACATGTACAATTTGGGCGTTATCAAGATGGCATTTCTGAATGGGATTTTAAAGGAAGAGGTGTACGTAAGTCAACCATAAGGGTTTGTTAATCAAGAAAATCCAAATCATGTATTCCGGTTGAAGAAAGCACTTTATGGATTAAAACAAGCTCCTCGCGCATGGTACGACCTACTCTCCAAATTCCTCCTCAGCCAGAAATTTGTCAAAGGTGTAGTCGATCCGACATTGTTTACTCATAAGGAAGGAAATGATCTTATATTGGTACAAATCTATGTTGATGACATAATTTTTGCTTCCACTAATTCAATCTTTTGTGATAAATTTGCAAAATTA
This sequence comes from Tanacetum coccineum, assembly GCA_026074375.1. NCBI lineage: Eukaryota > Viridiplantae > Streptophyta > Magnoliopsida > Asterales > Asteraceae > Tanacetum > Tanacetum coccineum. Next base: position 10,878 of record BQNB010140616.1, on the reverse strand, counting down.
ATGAGCAAACATTTTAAGATGTCAATGATGGGACAAATATCATTTTTTTCTAGGACTTCAAATTTCACAAAGTCCCAAAGGCATCTTCATTAATCAATCTAAATATGCTCTTGAAATGCTCAAAAAGTATAGTTTTAATAAATGTGATGCTGTTGACATCCCCATGGTGGGACAATCAAAACTGGATGAGGATCTAAACGAAACTCCAGTTGACCCTACTCGTTCTCGAGGAATGGTCGGATCCCTAATGTACCTCACAGCCAGTCGCCCTGACCTAGTGTTTGCCGTCTGCATATGTGCTCAGTACCAGGCAAAGCCTACCGAAAATCACTTAACTTCCGTTAAACGGGTCTTTCTATACCTAAAAGGAACCATTAATATGGGTTTATGGTATTCGAGGGATACCGGTTTAATCTAACAGCTTTTGCAGATGCTGACCATGTAGGTTGCCAAGATTCAAGGAAAAGTACATCGGGTTGTGCACAATTTCTAGGAGAAAAGCTTGTCAGCTGGTCATCCAAGAAACAGAAGTGTACTGCGATATCTACAACTGAAGCGGAATATATCTCCCTGTCCGGTTGTTGTGCTCAAATCCTATGGATGCGGTCTCAATTAACAGACTACGAATTTGATTACAACAAGATTCCTTTGTACTCGAACTCCCAGAGCACCATTGCCTTATCTTGCAACACTATGAAACACTCGAGGATGAAACATGTCGTTGTTCGCTACCACTTTATCAAAGAGCAAGTTGAAAATGGGGTTGTTGAGCTGTACTTTGTTAAGACCAATTATCAGGTTGCGGATATCTTCACTAAAGCACTCGCCAGAGAACGCTTCAAATTTCTGATCAACTGTCTCGGTATGCAAAGCATTACACCAGAAGAGCCGAAACGTCTTGCAGAGTCAGACGAAGAGTAACACGGTTTACTACTTCATGTATCTTATGTATCCTATAAGTAGATTAGCTTATAAAAATTCAAAACGACAAAAAGATTTTTCATTTATATAGTTTTTTCAAAAACCAAATACAAAAATATAAAATTTCAAAAACAAAATAAAAAAAAAATTCAAAAACCATAAAAAATCTTCTCGACATGTCTTTTATGAATCGATAATATCTACGAAACTAGAAATGTCATTCAATAATGACACAGTTCTGTAGATAAAGTTCGACTGAAATTTTAAAACATTTTAAAACATGTCATCTCAAATTTTCTTATGGCTTGTTTTTAAATATCAGATAACAACCCGGTCCCTAAAGAAAAGGAAATTGTACGCTTCAGTGCAGTTATCCTTAACAACAAAAAGAGAAGTCTTTTCAGTCTTGAGTTTAAAGATTCAAAACATTAGAGTTTTGTAACTCAAGAATATGACTTGTGTATATTTTGCTACACAACTCGCGCTTTCTAAAAAGAAAAATGTACAACAAAAAGTACATTTTGTCCTTACAAGATTAACTTTATTTATCTCAAGCAATTTTTCTCAAAATGTGTTTATCAAACATGCTTGAGTTCAACCAAAATTTTAAGAAATGCTGGAAATAAAATCAGAATCAGTTTTGTCATTTTAAACGGAAAAATCTTTTAATCAAGAAATTTCAAACGCTCGAACAAATCCAAGAAATCTTTAAATAGACTACGGTCTTTGTTCGAGTGGAAGAACGAGCTTTCATATGAAAATTTCCAAAAATGTTCAAAAATAATTGATAAGTACTGGGAAAAACGATCCAGAAATTTTAAACGCTCAAACAAATTCTACAGCTCTTTAAATAGAAAACGGGTATTTGTTTGAGGGGGAGAAATTAATTTTTTAATCAAGAGATTTTGAACGCTCAAACAAATTCTACAACTCTTTAAATAGAAAACGGGTATTTGTTTTAGGGGGAGAAATTATTTTCAAAAAATTAAATATTTCAAAAATAATTGTGAAAATAATTTTGGAAATGTGTTTAAGATAATTAATTGATCATCGTTTGAGGGGGAGTTTGTTAAGGGCAATTAGTGTAACTTTAATTAGTTATATATTTATAGGACCTAAATTGTTAACTAGTTTTATATTTAAGGTATTATGGGTCTTGCTTAAACCTTAGGCTTAGTTTAAATGATTTTAAAACCTCTAGGGACTAATATTGCCAAAATTCGAATCCCCTCCCCTTTAAATAAACCCTAACCGAACCATAACACATACACTTACACATTTTCGCCAAAAAAATTCTCCCCCATCTTTCGTATCTTGTGTGGATCGGCCAAAGACCAAACAAGAAACCATTTTTTGATCAAAGGTAAAACACAAAAGTCATTCATAATCATCTTATAATTACTCTTGTAACAAGAATTGGTTCATCTTTTCACAAAATTTGAAAAATTAAAGTTTCTTGATTTAAGGTTCATAAAAATTGAAAGTGCTTAGATGTTAATTTTTTTTTTGAGGGGTTTTGTAGATAATGATGTTAATAGACTAGTGTTAACTCAAATTTAAGTGAATCATTGTTAAAATTAATCAAAGTGTGTCGTTTGGTGCGTGTTTCCCAGCCGAACCACCTAAATGGTGTGTTTGTTTTGATTGTTTGAATGTATTATGTTTTATTGTTAGCTTGTAATAACTAATCTTGCTAGTTGGTAATAAAAAGGTTCAATCTTTAAGCCTTAAACACAAAGACTAGAGATTTTTAAAGGTGAAGACAAAGTGTTTGATGAAATGTTTGTGAGGACTTTGGTGAAATTGGAAGACTCGAGACTTAAAGACCATAAAGATGAAGACTTGAAGTCCAAAACCGAGCCAAAATGAGCCAAGCTCATGGAACGATTGAACCTCGCCAACCGACTCAACATGGATCGATCAGCCAAGCCCAACCGAACCACCTAGGTCGGTCGGTCAAGGCCAACCGACCCACGTTGGTTAGTCACCAAGGTTCAATCGAACCTCTTACCTTGGTTCGTTTACACCTTCGTGTTTCGTTAACCATTGTTTCGATTCCAAGCCCACCAAAAGCGCATTATTTGAAGCCTAAAATTATCTTGGCCCATTTAAAGCCCAATAAGACTTTTAGCCCGTTTCAAGCCCAATACCGTTTGGCCCGATGTTTAAGCCCACCGAAAAATATTATTTGACCTGGTTTAAAGGCTCATTGGACCGAGACCAAGTTTGACATTTGTTTGACCCTCGTCTCGTGTTTGACCAAAACGATATATTTATTACAACTTTTATCAATTAAATACTAAAAGATTCGAAATTTCAAATATCAAAATGAAAAGGTTTTAAATAATTAAAAAAGTTCACAAATTTTAAAGTGTTTAAAACTTAATAATGTTTTCACAAAATATTAATGTTTTTAAAATTCACAAAAATGAACGAATTATCTAGCTAAGGATTAAAATGGATATATTTAATTGTGTAAATTTTATACGATTTTAAAATCATCTCGTAAAATTAATCTCAAAACCTTGAACTTAGATGATTAGATCGTTGACTTTGTTTGACCATGTCTATGGATTTTGACCGTTGACTTTGACTGTGTCGTTGACCGTTGACCATTGACTTTGACCGTTGACCAAGTTTGACTTTCTTAATCCCGTGCTTATTAAAGTTCTTTTGATATGAAATTGATTATGTTTTCACATATATGAATACTTGTTCTATCTGTTATCTGTGAAAAATGTCAAAAATAGCTTAAACAAATACTTTTATATCGAAAAACATGCCAGTAATCTATGATGTAGTGACCTGTCATCATAAGATATAAGAATATTTCGAAATAAACTATCTTTCTCATTAAATGTGTTATATTGGACATATCTCTCGTAAATTTCACCACAATGCACTAGGGTATTATTTATAGTAATCATGGTCGATCTTCGGATTAACCCCACTAGTGAAGTGGATTACTATACTAGTATTTGTACTACGTGTGGTATTCCCGAAGCACTTAATCTCGTACGAGATATTTTCCAAAAATAATAGTAATGATATGTTCAGATTTTATAAACTTTATTGCTACAGATTTTTACACGTCATTATCTATTGATTTTCAAAATAACACAATGCCTTTGAAAACGGAATTTCCAAGACAAAAGTTTTTTTGAGTCTACTTTGAAATAATCTGACTAAGAGATATAATAAATCAGGATGGCTATTAGGGCTAGTTATCACCTAAAAGCTGATAATGTATCCCTTTAGCAAATCAGTGTATCTTCGGGGCTCAAGATTATTTTACTAAAAGGAATGTTGAAAGAAACAATGCCTAAAAACATTATTAATATTTTTCACATCTTTAAGTTTTGATAATCACAAAATATAAAAACGTTCAGTGTAAAATTAAACGTAAACAAGTAATTAGTAGTGAATTTTCATTTTGAAAATTATATCACTTAAAGGTATGAATAAATAAATGCTTAATGCATTTTATGATCAAAGGAAAATTTTATTCAACCTCACACTTTTATAAAATGTTGTAAACATTTGTATAAACATTACAAAAATATTTTCTACAATTAAAAGAAATGTTTTATTGAAAATAAACATTTTAAAATTTAAATTTTCGGACCTAAAACGGCTAGAAAGTTCCAAAAAATTCCCCCTACACAAAATGAAAAACTGGGGAGTGCCTAGTCTAGGGCGGCCCCCTTAAATACACGGGCAGCCCCCTTATCTTTAAGGGGACCGCCCACCTATTTAAGGGGACCGCCCATAGGTAGACGCTCCTTCAGAATGTCCTATAAATACTAGACTATTCCCCACTATTTTTTTCACCTTTTGCACTCATTTTTTCTGATAAAAAACAGCCCACACATCTCATTAAAATCTTTTGATCATCTAATCATAAAGCTTTGTTTCCAAGTGATTCAAGCTCAAATACTCAAGTGCAAGAGAAGAATACTTCCTACCATCAAGTGAAGAAGTATTACACATTTGTGTGTTGTTGCAATCTTATTGCATCCATATCATAACTTGTAAATCATTTGTAAATCTTGTAAAGTTGTGTAGTTGTTAGATCTTGGTGATTGTTGTAAGTATAGTTGATCCTTAGTGATATTTCATTAGTAGTGTTTGGTAGTTAGTGTGGATTATAGTAGTGGCTTGGTGAAGTGTGGTAAACATGTTGTGGAACGGTTGTTTGTTAAAACAGTTCCAAAATAAAAATGTTATGGAACGCTTTTTGGTTAAAACCGCTATAGTCGTGATAAGGTTTTGAAGTAACAATATTTATTGAAGATCGGTTTTGACGCAAAGAAGATGATTTCATGATTAGGATTTTTGGTTAAATGTAATCGTCAACAGAAGGTCAATTTGTCAAAGAATGTGTTGCTTGAATTCTCCTACAGTTTATGTTGTATGTGCTCGAACTCAGATTAATACTGCTAGTGGTAAGTATATGTACTTAGTGCTGTTTGACTATCAATTACTACTGCTTGAGCTCAAGGTTAGTACTTCCAACATTAATATTTAGTACTGTCAGCTTTAGACTTAGTACTGCTCGTTACAAGTTTGTACTGCCAAGAGAAAGTTTAGTACTGCTTGATGCTAAGTCGACTATGAGTATGGTGCTTTACTGACACTAAAAAGTGTCACAAAAAGAATAGGAGGAAGGAGAATGAAGAATTAAAGACACATTAGTGACATATTAGTGACACTTAAAGTGTTGCTAAAAGCATGGGATGAAGGAGTAAGTTAGTACTGCTTGTTAACTTTTTTGTACTGCTTCCTTTAAAAGTTTATACTGCTCGAAGTTTTTACTACTTCTTGGCTTTCATAGTTCATACTGTTAGTATTATACGATATCAGACAAGGCAGTGATGTGGTTATCGGCTGGGTAAAGATCTCGGATGACACACGTTTTGGTTATTGGTTGGTTCATAATGTTTTTGAACTAAACAGAATGATTTGGTTTTGGATTACATGTTCTTAACAGATTTAAAGGCTTGTTTTTGGATTTCTTGGATTAATTGGTTACGAAGAAGGTTGTTTATTACTTATTTGACGATGAAGTGGAATTACTCGGGTACGTGTTTTATTATATCTTTTAGCAGGAGATAACTTGTTCGTGCTTATAACGTTGTGACAAAGACTTGACGAATCTAGCAAAGGAGTGTGATTTACAAACTTATGGTGCTCAATGCGCACATTTTCTATCACTTGGTATGTGTCTCATAGAAGATGAGGATTTTGTCAAGAGGTTGTGATCTACTTATACTTTGGTCTTGGTATGAGTTCGAAGTCACATAGATAGTACAAGATATAAGACACAAGTTTGGGTTATTCTACTTCAGCATCAAGTTCGTTATACTTAGTTTTCTTCATCAGTAATCATTACATAGAGCCTACAGAATTGAAGATTCACGAAATGGTTAACATATGGGTTTTAGGGGAAGCTTATTGTTCAAATGTTTAACCATTTACATGCGTTATTGAGGTGAAGGTTTTTACTACTAGTAGTCATTATTACTACTGCTAGTGTAAGTTTCTACTGCTCGAATTCATTTATACTTATTATGCGTCATGGAGGGTAATTCGAAACATTGGAAAGCTTAGATTAGAAGTGTGATACATGGTTTGTGGTTGTGAAGATCAAAGTTGCATACTTTAGTCTCCTATTTGGATTATGACAAAAAGGGGAAGAAGGTGTTAACAGGTACAATTGGCAACTTGTAGATCCTTGGTGGTATAGTTCTATTCTTTCATATATATTAGATTCAGGGGAAGAAGCTCGTGCTTATTTTGTTTTGTCATTATCAACTAGGAGAGAGATTGTTTAGGAATTAATATTTGAGTTTGAAAAACAAAACAAATGAAAGATGAGAAGGGACTTAAAAGGCAAATTAGGATTCTTCAAGATGGAAGATTTAGAGATATCTGAAGATAAACATAAATGATTTAAAAGATTTGTTAATTATCTTTATTTTTTCTTATCCATTAGAAACCTAAAACCTTCTAGTATATAAAGAGATATAAGTTGTATAGTTTTTCTGTGTGTCAAAATGGTCAACACCATGAAGTGCGTGTTTGGTGATTCAAGGCGTTCAGTCTTTTGTAACGCCTTAGGAGTTTGTGTTTTAGTCCCAAGATCAATGTTTCATTGATCCTGTTAGATTAGGTAACCGTTCTATAGTTGATCGTGTAGAATTGGGGCTTGTAGTAGTCATTCTAGAGAAGATAATGATGAAAAACCTTGTTGAATAACTTTGTTCATTATTCTATTTCTGCTATGCATATATTCTAGTTCATTAAATTATCCTAGATAAAAGTTCTAAATCAAACTGAGCTACAACATCTAAAAGAGTTTATTTAGAAACTCCACAATGGTATTAGATCCACGTGTCTCACGTACTCTATGAATCTTCAAGGTTTTTTTGGTTAAAGAGTATTTTCAAATTTTGTTTAACGTGTTAGTCAAACTCGGTAAGGTAAGGTTAGTATAAACTCCAAATCATGAGAAACAGAATCTGTACAACAAATTTCGATAAAAGCATATTATATACTTTGTTTGTATCTTAATCGATCTCTAATCTGCTTGATAAAAACCCTAAAGATCATTGTTTTTGCTATTAGTAGTACAAGGTTTGTGCTACCATTGTTAACTCATTACCACTACCACATATGATAAAATAAAGAAGTGTGTGTTATGATTTGGACGAGTAATGTTGGGCCTTAGCTGTGCTTCTGACGTGGAGAACAAAGAAAAGGGTTACTGTAACACCTCGCCCCGAGGAGCATCAGATTATGCAGCGGAAATTAGCAATTTGGTGTTACTAAATAGCATCCGTCACCACGATAATAGAAAACGACTCAAATAAGACGTTTACCAAACATGTGTTCCAAAATATTCAGAGTTAAAAGTGCGTTTAGGTCCCACAGAATCGTAACCACCGTCTATTACAAACCATGAAAAACATATTATTTTCAAATAAAGACATTGTTTAATCACCACATGAGATATTGTTTTTGAAAGACTGGAACACCACAATAAGTCCCTTGTCCATAAAATCCTCACCACGAAGTGAAAAACGCACGACACCCACGCCATCCACTTGCCTTCACCTTAGGTTACCTGGGATAAAACAAGTTTAAAATGTCAACAACAAAGTTGAGTGAAATTCATAGAGTTTAAATTTATCAGTAAGTAAAAACCTTTGAACACATTATTAGTTCTCGGGAAAACAAAGAAACAAATGCAATGTATAGCAACTTCTTTTCTTTCACGCAATAAGCTCATGACACCGAACATTAACCAAACATATGGTATTTCATATGCTAAAAGGTGTCCCAAACAAGGTATTATTGTCATATACCTACTAATTTCTAAAACCAAAAGTTCCGTTAGACAGGTGGTCCCACAAGGATACAAACCCCCGGACGGGTATGTCAAACTCCAATAGATCTATTTAATGTCATTAGCGTTTACCACTCAACAAGCAATTACTGGTTTCATGAAATAAGGGGACTTCGACAATCGCAACTATGCGAAAACCAATCTCATAATCGGGTCTAGCATACCATAAAATCATATGTGTTCGATTTATAAAACAAACATGTATTCCCCTCGCGGGTTTAAAAACATTTAAAAGAATTTAATGCGAGGCTATGAACTCACCTTAAGCTAGATCCAATATGAATCAATCCAACAACAAGCACAATAAACTTCACTCCGACCGCTGACCTATATATAGCATATAGTAGTGGTCACGGACCATAAGTATAACATATCAAATACTGCAATATATATTATATATATATATATATATACTATATATATATACAATATATATATATATAATATATATATAGTATATATATATATATATATATATTATAAAATATATATATAAATATATTATAAAAATTTTTTTAAAAAAAAATAAAAATATATAATATTAGTATATAGTATATCACTATTACGTATACACAATCATATACTAGAAACCCAAGTGGCACGCAAAACATATTGCTTTTGATTTACATTAACAATATACAACGCTTTAATAAAGTTTTTCATTTTTAGAAAGTTTGCCGAAAGTAAAGATAATATAACCCAAACTTAGCATTTCATCTTAGTTTAACTAACATTACGAACCCTTTGCTTGTTATAAACTATATTCAAAAGTATACGCAAGTTTGACTTTCAAAAGTCAAACTTCGTAGTTGACTTTTTACCCAAAAATAACCCAAACTTGACTCGGCCGTAAAATCTTCGTTTTTAGGAGTTACAAGGCCTACCTTATATCAAAACGGACCTTAGAACATCCTTTATCATATTTAAAAGCCTAATTTAGATTTCAAAAATTTCTCGACACGCTATGGTCAAGTCAAACTTTCTGGTCAACAAAAGTCAACCCAAAGTCATACCAAAACTCATTTTTAACAAAATCTAACCCTTCCAACATGTTTAACTAGCCTAAAAACATATATTAAAACCATCAAACATATGTTCTAGCTTGAAATACTTTCAAACCCATTTTGCACTTGAATCAACTAGCTACAATTACATACTTGTAATATATCATTTTAATCAAACAAGAAACATAACTAGGAGCTTACAATGCTATCAAGAAATTTAAAATATGGTTTCCCCTTGCTTGCTTATAATCAGACGAACCACAAAGACAACCAAACAAAACCTTTTCAAACAACTAGCACCAAAACAACACTAATCTAACACCCTTAAACACTTTCTTATACATCAAATCAATAGAAATTGACCAAAAACCCAACTTCTTCGGGGGGGGGGGGGGGGGGGGGGGGGGGGGTCAATACCCATTGCATGTAAGGTTTCTTTAGTGGGAAATGTAGAGGATTGAACAAGGATTAATAAGGTATAATCGGATTTAAATGCATGTAAGTAATAAACTTTTGATGGCAATGTTTGTGTGTGTGTGTGACTTTGAACGGCAACAAGGAAGGAGGAGCAAAAAAAATGAAAATTTCATAAAGAGTGTTATGTGTGTATGAATGGTTCTATTTATAGAATTCAACTTTGATCAATTGGCAATTTTAACCCCTTTCATAAGTCCTTGCAAGTTTAATACAAAATGGTTATATTTTCGTTACTTAGCCGACCAAAATACGGGTAACACCACGTTTGTAAATATTTTAAATCCGTCCCACTAAATATAGTTTAAAACCTTTAATAAAATATTAAACCTCGTAAAACACGACCATTAAAAATGGTTTTCACAAAAACTCGAGGAAACAACAAAAAATACAAAATTAACATATTTACGCTCTCGGAGCAATAAAATATATTTTTCTGACTTTCTTAGATGCTAAAAACAAATAGAAACTAAATCACGAAATGAAATTCACCAATAAATGGAAATTCTCATCAACCACATATAGCATAACGACTATAATTATTTACGTAATTAAAAATAACTATCTTAGCTAAGTATAGACGTTGACCTGAAACTCGGGTTGTTACATAAAGTTATACCCATAATCAAGCAATTAATGTTGAATCCAAAGCACTTGGCCACAGGAACTTGAAGCAGCTACATATTCAACCTCTGTTATGGAATTAGCAACCACAGTTTGCTTCTTGCACTGCCATGAAATCAATCTACACCCTAGGAATTAACAACCTCTTGTTGTGGACTTCCTATCTAAGCTTGCTCCTGCATAGTCACTGTCAGTATATGCCACAAAGTCAAAAGGCGAATCCTTAGGATACCAAAGGCCTAATTTAGGTTGACCTTTAAGATATCTAAAAATTCTTTTCATAGCATGAAGATGTGATACTTTAGGGTTAACTTGGAATCTGGCACATACACATCAGTACCTATCACTTTCAAGTTCCACAATTCCGCCTCAAGCTTCTTCATTTCGTTTCGTGGACAATATTTGTCGTGGTCATCTTCTTCCTTAGATCGACCCAAGTCATTGAAT
>BQNB010140614.1:0-17392 GCA_026074375.1 Tanacetum coccineum | reverse complement strand
GCTCGTAATCTTAGAGGAGGTGAAGGATTTTTACCCGGAAGATGTAGAGATTGAGGACGATATTCTTCGTGAGAAGTTATCAAAAATCAATCTTCTCATTGCTAAGATCGAAGCATTAAATGTTAATCCAACTCCATCATCCAATTTTGTGCTCAAGTCTCCTATCCCCGTTGAGGATGATGACTCTTTCTTGGAAAAATTTGAAACAACTCCCGAGCTTGAAACTTTTAAATTTGATATTGAAGAGAAGAATAATGGCAATACCACTATTCATGCTGATATTTCTCTTCCGGATCTTGAATGTGTTTATTTTAAGAGTGAACCCGATCCGGGAGATTTGACTTCTATTGAACCCGGGATTCGTGAGAACGTTTCTTCTACGATAAATGTGAATTTACCATTTGAGTATGACCAATCTCCTCTCTTCGCTTATGTTGTATGGATCTTTCTTTCTTTTCTCACGTATCCCGTTGCTCCTCCATATCTTCTCTCCTCCGGGAATGAAGATACCATTTTTGACCCCGGCATCTCCATTTATCATTCATTTATGCTGGGTGTATCTCATCGGAGTGGAACTTTCATGAAATTCAATATTTATCCAAACCACTTGAATGAAAGTCCTATGGAGATTTTATCTTCCACTTGCTTCCCCATGGACCAATGAATTCGGGGTCGAGTCGAGCTTGTGACTCGGTTAACAAAAACAAGGCGCTTCGTGGGTGGCAACCCATGCTTATCCTAATTATAATAGTAGTAATGAATAAGTATGTTGTGAGGAGGTTCGCCTCTTCCATTTTCCATGCTTTGTGTTTTGTTGTATGTCCAGGATTGCCTGGATTTTTGAAGCCTCTCGTGCTCATGGTTTAGTCCTTCGTTCACTCGAGCTTCACATCCTCAGCTTCATTATGGGAATCCAATATCCTAATCTTATCGACTAACGTTTATCTTTGAGCATACTTAATAAACGGCTTTAGATTTACGTAGAGACCCTTCTTAAAACATTAAGGACAATGTTTAGTTCTAGTATGGGGGATCTTTCGATTTGATTGTACCTGCAGCCGTTGTTTTCATGTAATCCCGTTTTTACCACCAAAATACCAAAAAAATGAAAAAATTTAAAAAATTTCAAAAATAAAATAAGTGTTTTGTCACAAGTTTGACTTTTCTTCTGGGTAGAATAAAAATAAATTTTGACTCGATCGAGCATGTTGAGTTCTAGCTTGTTCCTTACCTTTTAGACTAAGCATTCGCGAATCTTTGCGAAGAACGAAAAATGATAGAGTTAAGTATGAGTTAGATGCTAAACAAGGATTATTTGGAAATCTTACAAGCTCATAAGTGTAATTTGTGGCTTTTTCTCCCATAAGCTCCTAACCGGACTAATAATACATGCTATTTTAAAAATTAAACTTAAATCAACAATTTTTGAAATGTAGTCAACAATATTTTTTGTCTTAGTTCAAATTTATTCTTAAATTTTCCAAAAAGAAGTCTTCTCTATATATCGTGGTATAAAGTTTAATGAAAAAGAAAAGAAAAAGAATTGATGATGAATAAGGTAATAATATAAACTGTGGGCTAATAAAAGTTTATTGCCTCTTGCCGGCTCACAACCGATGTGGCAGTCTTCAAAAGAAAACCCATAGTAAGAATAGTAATCCGAGACTGATAAAAGTTTGCTGCATCTTGCCGGTTCACAACCGATGTTGCAGCCTTCTAAAAGGTCGTGGATTTCAATTGCATCATGGTTATATTAATGTTAAGTGAAATAAATGTGATTTAATAAATATAGGGAAAATTTCTTTTTCTTAAATTTAAATATGCTTTCGAACTAAGACTTTTTCATTTTAAGTTGTGGTTGTTCTAAATAAGTTATGTATAAACGGGAAACCTAAGAGTTTTTGAAACCGAAGGTCCATGAGTCTCGATACTAGTCTCTGTGGGGTGTCAAAAGCCTGGTCACTTAGCCGCAAGGTTGGGATGTGCCGAGACGAAAGTCGTTACATGGGATGATCTCGCCTTCAAACTCATTATTCTCGGGTGGAACGTGAAGCATAGAAATTTTGCAAAACGTTGATCCATGGTTGAAATTCGAAATGGCACATTCACCTAAGATATAATAATTGTCAGGAGTGAAAAGTTCACAAGTTACAAATATGAGTAGTGTTAGCATCTTAACTTATATTTAACGGTGATTTCGTTTTAAGCTTGGTTTGGAATAAGTGAAAAGTCGAGAACGATGAATTTATCCTTTTTGGGGCATTTTAGGATTGAAATGTTTCTTGTTTTATGATCCCTAAAAGTTATAAAATAACGAAAGTCAAACATGTTAGTTAGTTGCTTAAAAAGAAAAGTACAAAAAAATGAGAAAAAAGAAAAATACAAAAATATGTGTGTGAATAAGTGTAAATATTTAAAATTGTCCAAAATAGGGGCTTTATCAAACTATAGAAATCATTAATTCCCTTTGATGAACACTTAGCTACTTTTCAAGGTAATTAGTCGAGGGGGATTGAGATTCTTGGTTTTCTAAGTGTTTACTTATAGCATTGCGTGAGGACACGGCAATAGTTTAGTATGGAGGATTTTGGTATGTGCTTAATTACACATACCTTTTACCTTTAAAAACGAGCCTAAATGACTAAAAACAGACATAAAATGCCAAATATATGCTTGTTTTGTGATTTATGCTGTGCAGGTAACGGATATTCACTAAAGGACAAAAATCAAGCCAAAACGGACAAAACCAAGCACGGGAATGGAAAGAGCATGAAAAGTCAAAAAGTCAAAGTCAAAGTCAACCAAAAAGTCAACAAAGTCAAAGTCAAAAGTCGAAGACGAAACCGAAGAAATCTTAATGGACCAACCCGCACCCAAATTAATGGGCCGGGTCAGCCCATTAAGCTTATTATATAGGCTTTATATGATAAAAATAACCCAAAACCTTTTTTAAACTTAACCGGCCCAACATTAAGCCCAACACCATACACCCTTAACCCACTTAACAACCATTAAACCATCAACCCTTAACCTTTGCATCGTTAGTCCTTGAGGACTAACCTTGCTAGTCCTTAAGGACTAACTCAGTTAGTCCCTTCACCTTAAACCCTTTACACCCGTGGTCCTTCTCCCCTTTATACACCACTAACCCCGTTAACCTTTAACCCAATTAAACCCAAAACCATTTCCCACCAAAAAAACAACCCCACTATTCATCTGTCACTCTCCTCACCTCGACCCCTGCTCTATAAAACAAAACCATCCCTCTCACCTTCAACCCCACTAAGCAAGATGCCAATTCCACCTTGGCAATCCTCTACATCTTGATTCGTTGGACAAAATTAAGGGCTTAGATGAACAGACTTGGTGAACAAGATTTTTGGATGGCTATGATAAAGTCTTGAAGCTACTCACACAAGAAAAACAACCTCTCACTCACTCACAGAACTAGCACAAAGAAGAAGACCCGAAGACTTAGTTTTTTTTATAAATAGGTCCTTTGTAAGCCATTAGGGCATCTAGTTTTTATGTAGTTTTTTAGATAGTTTTCAGCTTATATTAGTTTATTGTATTTGTTTTTAAAAGTTTGTATTGTTTTATTGAAGTTAATGAAATTTAAGTTTTATGTTAAAACCTTGTTTTTAAGTTAATGTTAGTTGTGCTTTAAAAACATTTATAAGCTCACAAAAGCTCTTTTTAACTCATACTTAAGCTGTTAACTTAAAAAATATGAGTTTTTCAATAACTTATATTGTTTAAGCCACTTTTACCAAAAATCACTCAAAAAGCTCATTTGGAAGATAAGCCAGAAAAGGAAGGGCTTATAGGGGTTTTACTAGCTTGTTTTACACAAGCTAGAGCTTGTAGATGAGCTCTCTAAGAGCCCTTTTATCCCTGTTTTGAGCAAGGGATTTGTAAGTCCTCATTTTCCATTTTTTAGCTTATTTACTGTTCAACTGCTTATTACTGCTTATTGTTGCTTATTATTCATGTTTAATGCTTATTTATGCTTCCTTGATGTTTAAATTTCATTTGTTCAAGTTTTTAGTTAATACTGCTAGTTTAGCTTTTCATACTGCTTATCTTGTTAGCTTATGTTAAGTGCTTATTTCTGTGTTATGAGTGCTTATTTATCTTTAGTTTATCTTATATTAAACCTGTTTTAAGTTTTTATAAGCTCTCTTAGTCTGGTTTAGCTTAAAATTTGTTTTTCAAGTTTTAAAGGAGTGTTTGGGATAAGGTATAAAATGGGTCAAAATGGTTTTAAAACTGGTTTGGGTCATAAATCTAACTTTACCAAGCTCTTTTAGGTCATTTTAATCTGTTTTAAAAGTTTTTAAAGTGGAAATTCAAAGTTTTAAGGCATTTTCTATAAGATTTCCAAATATGTGGTTTTTAAATCTTTTCAAATTGTTTTTATTTGATCTTTGCTAAAAACTATTGTAATGTTGTTTTTAGGCTTCCATTTGATGTTAAAATGCAGTAGGATAGGAGTTATTTAAGTGTGCATTTGCATTTGTGCTTTAGCTTAAATCTGTCACAGTTGTCTTAGTTTTCTTTGTAGAGTATAAGTTCTTTTTAATCTCAAATTTAGGTTAGTAAAAATGGTTTTTTGAAAATGAATTTAAGCAAATAAGCTCATTGGTTGGTGATCTTTATCTGTTTTAGCTTATTTTAAGGTTTAGAGTTTATTTACTAGCTTAAAAAGTCGGTTGCAAAAGCCATTAAAGCTTAAAACAAGACTCAGCACATACTGATTTTAATCAGTACATACTGAGTGTCACAGCCATTTTCATAAGCCCTTTTAGTAGCTTATTTGAGTTTCAAACTCATTTTTCTTTGCTTATTTTAGAAGCTTGTAGGACAAGCTTTTTAGTGGTATAAGCCATTAATCCATAAGGATCCATCTACTTGCTTAAAAATATGCTAAAAAGTGCCTCTATAGACTGTTTGGTTAACAGTTTGGCTAAATAGCTTATTTGCTTATTTGAGCTTATGGTTTGTTAGGATTGCTTAAATTTTGCTTTGATCTGCTTAAGAGGTTAGGTTTTTGTCATAGTTAGCTTATTTAGCCTAGGGTAGAGCTTATTTAAGCTTATTAGAAAATTTAGCTTAGAATTTTAAGTGTAAAAGCCTTTAGGTAATTCTGTCATTTTGTAGCTTATTTAGTTTGCTTATTAGTAGTCAATAGTGCTTATTAGGTGTAGTGTATCAACTGTATTAGCTTATTTTTCTTTTCCAAGTGCTTTTTAAGTCTACAAAAGCCTATAGTTTAGCCCCTTTGTTTCTTAGTCTAAAAGGCTTGATCTGCCAACTTATTTGAGCTTTTTGCCAGCTTATTTTCTAGATTTGAAAAAAGTCTCTTTTTTTAAAGTTTGTTGTTTTTGCTTATTTTATAAGTGTTTAAAAAAAATAAAAAAAAAATGTTTTCAAAAAAAGGAGAGGCCACAAGGGTCGAACCTGTGACCTCCCCTTTGCCTACCCAACATATTTAACACACACACTCACTACCACCAGCACCAGTAGGGCCCATCTAGTATATCTTCACACAATTTATTTCTTAAGCCCTTTTTACCCCTTAAGCCTTTCAGTCATTTTTTGCTTATTTGCTGCTTATTTCAATAAGTTGTGTTCACCATTTTATTTTTCCTAGATTAAGCTTTGTTCAAGGGACTTTTCATGATTTTTTCAGATTTTTCCAAATTCGTTTAGTATTTTTAATTAATTTTTTAGATTAAATCAGTTTTTAATTCATGATAAAAAAATATAAAAGTCAAAAAAATATAATTCTTTTTTTTTAAATTTTCTTTTATCATGTAGGATTGTTAAAAATTAAGTTTGCATTGGTAGGGTTAAAATTTTAGGATTTAGTTTTTTTAAAAACGTGATTTGGTCCCGTTATCGTTTTTCTTTGTTTTTTTTTACTTTAATTGCTTTCGTTTTAGGTTTGCCTTTACTTGTTTTTGTATTTTATTTGTAGAAATAGGAAACCAAACCCAATTTGTGATATTCAAGCATTCTTTCACAAACGTTTCCTTGATTTTCAAATTCACACCTCGTCGGGACACGACCCGGAAAGTTTTTTTAGGGTTTTGCTTTGGTCGAAAGTAATTATCCTTTTAAAAGCCTCACGGAATACTTATCTCCTTATCATTGATATTTTTGGGACTACTTATTATATATTTATATTTATATTATATATATATAGTAAGAAATCTTGAAGTCACTTGTTGTCATTTATTTACTTAACTAGATCGTTCATATTGCGTGTACATTGAGATCACATAAACTCGAATCTATTTTTTTATATATAAACGATAAATAAATTTAAAAAGCGATAAACTATTCAACCCTCCCCCCCCCTTCTAGTTTCCACATGAAGGATTGTACTTAATCGAATGTATTTTCAAGTTAGAGAGGTGAGTTCGTATAAAGGTTAAAATTCTATGTGTTGGCATATGTTGTAGTTGTTATTTTGTATTGGTTGCTACGACTTGATGTATTAGGTTAAACTGATTTTTATATGTGTCGGCCTTTTATTTATCTATAGTATCTACGGTGAGCCCTCTTTTAGTTGGTCCCATGATTGTGCTAAAGTGGTTTGAACTTTACTTATATACGAGCTATTAAATATTAGGTCTTGCTATATGTTTGATGTATTTAATAACGTCTAGTTTTAAATTTATATTTTTACCCACTAACCTATCTAGACTAAATACTAACGAGCAGTGTACCTGATCGAATGTGGCTAGTTATATGATAAGTACGAATCGTACGCAAGGAGCAGATAGAATTTAAAGTTATTCTAAGGTTCTATAGTTAATTTGGGAGGTTTTAACCTGAGAGGTCGTCACGATTTGTATTTGACCTAATTAACTAATTAAACTATAATGTAATTAAAATGTGTTTGATTTGTGATCAAGGTAGTGGAAATAGTGTTAACCGCATTAATTCTACAATGTCTAATTTTGTTTATGTTTGTTATTAGTGCAATGATTCTGTTGTTTAACGTCGGTGACTCTTAGAATAATAAGGCTTGGATTGTCACCTACACCTTATACTATAGTGCCTAACCTACATCATTAGGCAACACACTCTGACAAGTTAAACTCGCTTCCTAGGCTTATGTTGTAAAGTTGATACGGATGCTTAGAGTAGATAGTGGATTAGGAAGACCTACGCATTTTAGATCGTCAACTAGTTTTATTACGATTAATCGGCAGGTATAAATACTTGCATATCACGGGTTTGTCTTCTAATAATACGCGTGCGCTAACTTATATGCCTTACTACCTCGGTCAAACCTAGGGTCTTGTCTACCACTAGTCCTAATAGGGATATTGGCAAGTCTGTCTACGTAAGGTCGTCGCCAATAAGAACCTACTAAGATTTGGACTATAAATCAATAAGAGGGCTCCTAAGCTTATATAATCTAGCAATAAAACAAAGGCTCAAGCATATAACGAGTACGTTGTGAATGACATAACAAATTCTATCCAGAATTCATAAACAACGAGAATCGAAGCAACCATTATAACTAATAAAACATCATATTCATAAAACGCCTAACTCCTAAAGGTGTTAGCCTTTAGTCTCAAAAATCATAGCACAAATGTAATCAAACAATATTGAAAAGAAGTTCATAGACAAAACTATAATCAAACCAAATGATAAACGAATAAGTGATGAATCGAGATACGTTCCCCCGCTTTATCTTGGCTTCGTATGGTGTAATGAGAGGTGTTTGGGATGTTTTAAAAGCTGTCCCAAACTGAGAATGGATGGTAAAAATCATGCATAAGGGTTGATATTTTTAAAGTGATTAAGAGTGGGCTCCAAGACATGGATATTATGTAAATTTGCTGTTCAACCCCCGATATGGTGTATTGCATAATTGTCATAGCTCGTATACTCCTAAGGTTTTTACTTTCTTTTTCTTTTCTTGCGGCCTCTTTGAATCGCCCTAAAACAGGTTAGTTCGGATATGAATGCGTTATGACCAAAATAGTGAAGCATCCTCAAGGCAATATTGGAAACTTGATTTATTCATTTGGCTTCATGTCTTCACTTGAATTTCTTCTTAGGTACGTATACGGCGTATTGGCTATAATGGATACTGTTAGGATTGCTTCTTTAATGAAGTGACAGTTATTTTAGTTTATGAACTTTGTACTGATTGTAATAGACTAGATGGGTAACCAGGCTTGGGATTATAAGCTAATATTGTATACATTTCAGGCCAAGTCCTTCGAAAGCCCAAACTCAACCCATTATCATAACCTTAGGCGTCCAAAGCCTTTTGGGTATAAATAGGACCATCTCCTAACTTGGAGAGAGAGAGAGAGAGTGTGTAATAAGAACTCCTCACGTCTTTGTATTTCTTTCTTTCTCTCTATATGGTGAAATATATTTTTTCTCTAACGCACCATCTTTTATCTTATCTAGATTATTTCTTTCTTATCTCTTGCTTATTTCTTGTGTGTTGAAGTGATAAAGACATATAACAATTGGTATCATTCACCATGGAATGATTTAGTGAGTTTTGGGTGTTAAAAAGGATTTAATTTTTTTTACAAATTTGGCGAAATAGATTTTAAAAAGTGGTTTTTTGTGTAAAAATACTTTCTTCTTGAAAGATTATCTTTATATCTTTGGTTATAAGGATGAATTTTGTGTTTTAGAACAAAGTTACACAAAAAGGTTTGAGCTTTATACAACAATCTAAACGTTTTATTTTTTTTGTTTTTGCTTCCTAGTAAGTTTTACGTTTTTCTTTACTATTTTAAGTGTTATAATCAAAAGTTTACATTTTATGATTATATGCATGATATAGAAGAGATTGGTGCAAAAAGAACATATTCAAAACGTGTCAAATTGTGTATTTTAAGTGTTTAAAAAGTTTTGGTTTTGGCGAAATAGTTTTGTGTTTGGCGAGTAATATTTGGGCAAGGTTACATCCATTCATTCTCAATTGGCTAAGCTAAAGGTTTTGGATGCCATTCTAATAATTTTGGGCAAGGTTGTTGCTGTAATGGATAGGTTCATAAATGCCATTTCCTCAGCATTACAAAAAAACTGGTGATACTAGTGTTCCTTTAGTAGGTCAAGTTGGCCTTCGTCCTGTTGAGGGGGAAAAGAAAACAAATCAATCCACTATCACTCAACTCTTTCAAAGAAGACAGGAAAAAGATGTTGGTGTTGCAAACCTGATTAACAAACCAATCACTGAACCAATCATCACTAAAATAACAACAACATCAATCCCTCAAACCATCATTCCAACAACAACTCCATCATTCAAATCACCATTCATAACAAGTCATATCAAGACCACCCCTCAAACTGAGGGGGAGCAAAACAAAGATAAAGGGAAGAAATATATGTCTCGTGAAGAGGTAGCCGATGAAGAGTCTGATAGTGACATTGATGCTAAAAGTAGACCCTCAAGTACTTTGAAAGAATCATCAAAAACCAAGTCTCTCAATAAATTCACCTACTTCACTGAAACTGGTGAAAGAAATCAACTGACTGAAGAGGATATCAATAACCAAAAAGGCATTGTTGAACTTGCCAAAACAGAAGCAGTCAAGTTTGAGAGAGAGTGGTAAGAAGTTCTTAATTAGAACTCTTGGTCAGGATGTGGTTGAGAAGGTGTACAAGGATAAGGTGAAGTATGACAAGTATTGCCTTAAGATGATGAACAAAAGGGACAAAGGAAAAATCACTAACTGGGATGTACTTACAAGAAAGGGTCCTATAAACCATAGATGATTATTCAACCGAAATCATCCAAAACTTCAAAATCAGTAATCTTCATGTGGGTGAATGGAAAGAAGTGTTGGATGCTTGTCCCAAGAGGACTGGAACTGGGTGGAATATCATTTATACTGAAATGAGGCAAAAGCTTGATGATATCCACAAAACTAAACAAGAACTGGAATTGGATCTCAGTCGACCACTTGAGGAACAATATCAATCATTAAGTTGAACCTTCTTGTCAAGAAGAAAAGAAAGAATAC
Source organism: Tanacetum coccineum (assembly GCA_026074375.1). Classification (NCBI taxonomy): domain Eukaryota; kingdom Viridiplantae; phylum Streptophyta; class Magnoliopsida; order Asterales; family Asteraceae; genus Tanacetum; species Tanacetum coccineum. The sequence continues at coordinate 7,373 of BQNB010140614.1, read as the reverse complement.
TGATGACTTGCATGATTACTTTAAGTCAACAAACAGGTATAGGAAGTATGTTCAGTATGGTGACCTTCCAGTTGGGAAAATACTAAATGAACCAGCTCTGGGAATGATTCTCTTTAATGCTTAACACAGACAAGACTTTATCGGCATTGAATATTTTGGGGAACTAAACAATGACACGTTGTATCATGTACAAGAAATATTCTTCAGACTTTACCAAGGACTTGGAATGGATGATCTTGCTAGGACTTTCAGTTCTCTCATGGTTTCTGAAGTTGACAAGAGAAACCTGAATCCTAACAAGCAAATGAGGTTGATTGAATAGCTAAGACAATGATTGGATGTAAAATTTTGTATGTACTATATTTTGTAATTTTCTATAATGAAAGTATCCATGAATGTTTACCAGTTTATGTTGTTCATTTAAATTATCAGTTTGTAAGAAGAAGTTGTTTGTTCACTTGCATATGATTTAACTTAGGCTATTTGTATATTCAAATAGGGGGAGATTGTTGGGTCATTTCAGTGCCCTTTAGTCTCTCAGTAGATTTAAACATAAAAATACCCTAAGTCAATGTCTTGCTGAAGATTGTTTTACTCCAGTTCTTCAGGTACTTAGAAGATCAAAGAATATCTTCACTTCAGTTTATGTGGCGGTTTCAAAACTGAAGACAAGACCTTAGCAAGAGCTTCATTTTAGCTTAGTTGGCAATGTCAAACTGAACTATGTCGATCTCCTCTAAGAAGCTGAAACAAAATGTTTCTCTTCTAGAAGGTTTACAAGGCAAGACAAAGATATACTTTATATAAAAAAGAATAAAGCATATCTCTTTGGGAATTGCTTCTTCCAAAGTTGGTATAAAAGTACAACTACTTTCCCCAAAACACTTTTTCCTTTGTATCATAGTATGACAACATTAAATGAGATCTCAACCACCCATCTAATGCTTGACATGTGGAAAGGGGAACCTCATTGTAAACCCTAATTCCTTAGTATAAAAGGAAGATTATATGGGAGTAAAAGTTCACATCTTGCAATTAATGTGAAACACATTCAAAAGAATATTTACTCCTCGAATTAAACTATAGAACCACTAAGCCTTCAGCTTCAGTTTAGGGTTAGAAAGTTTGTACTTAAACTCCATACTTTGGTTTGAGATAAGTTAGATAGGAGATCACCAAATTTTCATTCAACTACTTTGCTATTTCGTAAGCAAAATATGTCATAGATTCTTTATTCATCCTAATAAGAATTTATACGTTGAAAGTACTTCTTGTGTTTTGTTTTAAACTTGTTCTTATATTGTTATCTTAGTTTTAAAACAATACACTTTGTTGCCATGGAATGTGATTAGTTTAATTTGATAAATCATTATCACATTCTAGGGTACTAGCAAGTTCTTGTAACCACATATCAGACTCTAAAGAATATCACAAAGCATTTATAACACAACCTGTCCAGAAATCAAATAAAACAAAACATGTAGCAAACCATATAATATCATCACTTAGCTCGGCCGCATCACCCCCTTTTAACCACTTCATCTAAAGCATTGCTATTTCGTACAGCAAAAAAGTCTGTCAATAGATTCCTTTACATAACGTTTCATGCCATAAGAAGAATTTTAAATCCGTTGAATAGTACTTCTTGTTGTGTTTTGTTTTAAACTTGTTCTTTATAAATTGTTATCATAGTTTTAAACCAGATACACTTTGTTCCAATGAGAATAGTGATAGTTTTCCTTGCTAAATCCTTCTGGTATCGCATTACTAGGTGTACTAGCAAGTTTCTGTGTAACCACATATCAGACTCTAAAGAATATCACAAAGCATTTATAACATAACCTGTCCAGAAATCAAATAAAACAAAACATGTAGCAAACCATATAATATCATCACTTATGATCACATACCAGACTTGTCACAAAGCTTAAACAAACACAAACACACATCCATAAATTAACACTTACAAATTAAAGAAAATACCATGCATTAAGGAATCAGATAGCAACCAAATAAAAAAAGAAACACCATGCATTAACGAGTCACATAACAAACACAAACACATATCCACCAATCCACAAAGTGAAAAAGAAAGAAAAGAAATAGCATGCATTAACGAATCATATAGCAATCAAACCTCTGTATTGATTCTTAGGACATCGAACCCTAAACGATAACCACCCCTTCGGATCTAAACTAACTAAATCAAACAACCAGTGCATGCGATTCTTGAAACATCGAAACCCTAAACAATCACCACTGATTCAGATCTAAATCGTCTAAACTAAACAACCATTGCAAGCGTGTTTAAAGAGAGAAATGAGAAACCAAATAAATGAAAAGATGAGTCTTACCGGAAAAGAATGGTTCTAGAATCAATAATGGAAAAAGGTGTACAACATGCAGTGAGCCGTGGAAAGCAAGTGGCAACTATGTGGAGGACCCACTAACCATATTTTAATCCTCCAAGCCAACGACTCAACTTGTCGTTAGACCAATGTCGGCTCGAGCCGCGACTCCACAATGCATCCGAGCCGTCCCCTCCCTCCAACCTCCCTTCCCACCCGGCGGTTTCGCAATAATACCGACTCACAAACTAAACTTCAACAAATGTTATATACTCCATCCGTCGCAAAATTATTGTCCCCCGATAAAAAACACACAGTTTAAGAAAAGTGCATTTATTACTGATTTCTCTTTCTTACTTTTTAACAGAATTATATTTTTACCCTTAACTAATTAATTAAAGTCTTCTTTAAAGTTTGTAATTATAATTTCAAACAAGGGTAATATAGTAAACTATATCAAATTTTCCTATCTATTTTTAGTAGTGGACAATTAAATTGAGACATCCTAAAAAGGAAACGTGGACTATTAATTTGAGACGGAATGAGTAGTATAATTACCTGATTAGCTTGTCGGTTATAATCTTAAACTAAGTTGGTGGGAATTTTTTAAAACTAAGTTGATTATAAACTACTTAACTTTCTTTTGATCGATTTAAATAATGTTGAACAACTATCTTAAGACATTATAAAATGGAAATGTGGACAATAATTTTGAAACGCAAAGGTATAATCAGAGGCGGACCTAGGACTATAAATCACTTTTTTTACGTGTATAAAACAAATAAAAGTGAATTAATATATAGATTTTTTTTTTAAATAGTAAATAAATTAAAAAGACATGTATTTTTTTTAATATATCCGTGAGCTAGTTAAACATATATAAGTGACACAAAATTTCGAGACGAAGTTCATCTTGAAAAAATATAAAGTTTTCAACTTAAATTAATATAGGAGAAAAATATCTAATGAAATTCTGTAAGGGTTAGGATCATTTAATATTCATTTTGAACATGAGGAGTCATGTTCAAGTTTGTGTGAGTGAACACTTGGAATTTAATAAAATAAAAGTCTTACAATAATGACTTGCTTGGTTTTTCTCCCTCATAACACACTCAACATTACCTATCATGTTCATTTTGAAAATACAAGGATCTTTTTCCTTTTCGTAAACATGTATGGGACCGCCTGTGGGTATAATAATGTTTGCTTAATGTCAAATAAGACTTTTTAAAATAGCAAGTGTAGGATAATGCGAAGTATAGAATTAGTAAAAAGAAAAAAAAACATGTCTACCAATGAATTTCTAACATGTGCCCCAGGGGTACATGTTAAGGTGGGGACATCAGATTGTGTGTCACAGTCTGATTGGCCAGCAGTTATTTGTGGGGCCTGATAATGATTAATAACAATAACTGCTGGCCAATCAGGCTGTGACACACAGCCTGTGTCCGAGTTAAGATCAATGTAGACCCAACATTTGTCATAGACCCAATGAACCAATTCTGACCACTCATTTTTATGTTTGAAAATACAAGGATCTATTCTTTCTCCTTATCTCTTCACGAACACTATGCACAACAATGGTATGGTACCCAGCCAATAGGGGGTATAATCATGTTTGCTTTAATGTCAGAGATCAAGGACTTTGTGGACGCCAATAGCATGTATGTAGGAATAAAATGCCGAAAAGTCTGTAGAATTCAGATAAAAAGGAACAAAACACACATGTCAGCCCCTAGGCATGGAAGAGTTTCTAAGCAGGTGCGTCTTGCCATGCTCATACAGGAGTAGCCATCGTAAGCGTAGGGGGCACAAGCACCTTCTTGTCGGTTGTCACAGTCTGATTAGGCCAGACGAGTGTCTTTGTGGGGGCCTGCTATGATTCATAACAATAAACTGCTGGGGATGTAGGACCAATCATGCTGTTGACCCACAGCCGTGTCGAGAGTTAAAGATGCAATGTAGCGATCCCAACATTTTGTCATAGACCCAATGAAAACCAATTCTGACCACAGCCGCTACGCGACTCATTTTTCCTTTCATCAATAATAAAAAAAAACCTCAATTTTGTCAACGCTCTTTTTTTAAAAATAAAGAAACTTATCTTACCATCACGGTAAGACTTCGTCTACACAGGTACAAAAAATACACCATCGCTATGGGAGGAAAGGGCACGAAGTATAGGTATGTTTGTATCATTTCCTAGTAGACGTTGTGGTACACGATATACGGTTAAACCAACTTTACGCGGGCACCGTTTTTTTTTCGTATTATTTTTTTCAATCCAACGAATTGCGAATAATCGATGCTATATTTGATTCAGAGGTATAAACGTGAATCGGATATATATTTCGTCTACAATCGGAATCATATATGTTTCATAGGCTAAATCATATATGATTTGTGATTCCGAAAACTTTGTTTTTTGTGAAAGGCTAGGGACTTTTTTGTTTCAGGCAGGTCACTATCATTACGAGAACATCATCTATGTATTCGTCTGTCCGAATCGATATAAGGAATTCGTAGCCCACGCATCATAATATAGAATCTCATAAAAATCATAATAATGATCATTGTCATACAACAAATAGTGCTGGGAGTTTCATTAAACATTCAAGGTTAAAGACTGTCCAAAAAAATCAGTAAAATTAGGAGTAAAATGAAAGGAGGGTTAGGATGCGTAGCGGATGTTGATGCAATAGCGTGGTCGGCCGACACGACGGGTTTTAGTCGCGCCCTGGGCACATAATAAGATAGGAGCTGCACATACCACAGTATACACAAGCGGACGGGACGCTTTCTGCTTTTGTTTTTGCGTTTACAACGCTCAGAAGCTGAGTTGAGTCTGACTGCTCTAACCCAAAAACCTCCCCCGCTGTCTGGAGTGTCCGCCTATCTTAAAGAAGACCAATAATGCATGCCCAGCTTGGAGGACCATACTATAGTACATGAGGATCGTTCACTAAGTTACGCAATCTAGGGGACAAATGCGGCCCCATTAAGGTATGGGCAGTGGGACCACACGACCATAATTTTGCGCTGTGTCCCCGACCAGTTAACATCCCTGAATGTCAACAGCGCTCCAAAAGAAAACCACCACTAATCCACAACGGTGTGTGAGATATTTAATTTTTAAAAAAGAGGTGGAAAGTGAGTTTTTTTATTTTTGATGAAAAAATGAGTGGCTATAATTGGTTCATTGGGTCTATGACAAATGTTGGGTCTATATCGAACTTTTGGCGCCTGTGTCCCCACCTTAACATCCTAATGTCAAATAAGACTTTTTAAAATAGCAAGTGTAGGATAATGCGAAGTATAGAATTAGTAAAAAGAAAAAAAAAACATGTCTACCAATGAATTTAAGCGTGTTGAAATGATTAAAAATTTATAATTAAAACACAAGTTGTGACTTGTGACCAAATATCGATAGAAGGTCTCCTGGTTTATGGGATAAGCATGAGAAAGGTGGTGATATTCCAATGTGGTATAATCAACATGGCCCATGGTTTTACTTTTAATATTTATATTCGGCTCATAGTTTTCATTTAATACCACAAACCAGACAATGGTTTTCTTAAGCTGACTCACTCCTTATACCAAAAGCTGAATATGACTTCCAGAAAACCAGGAGTAGCATACTTTGTGGGCCATGTTTATCTTCTTATGTGGCGATTCGACCCCACTTGCTTCACGCGCTTTTGCTTTTTGTCAGGTTCAACCTCCACTTGTACGCCGCGTCTGGCCACCTGTCGAGAGGTTTAGTATATGACAATGTGTGAGACTGTGACTCTTCAATGTGGTAAAGGCCAAAAAATGCTATGTGAAACCGTTGATTGGAGAGTTAGTGGTACGTGCTGGGGTTGAGAGTGTGTTTGATTTTTTATGCATAAGTAGGTGTATGAGCAATGTTTTTGAGTTTACAAATAAAGAATCATTCAAAAGGAGTGAAAGTTTTGTGGGGGTGTTTGAAATAATTTATGAAATTTTGTACCTTATTTTGGTGAAACATGTAAACAGTTTTATTATAGAAAAAATTATGCTAAATAATTTGAAGATTGGTTTTATATATGGGTTTTGCTATCTTCTCGTTAAGAGAATGAATTTTATTACAAAGTTATTTATGAATCATTATGATTGAATGTCAATTCGGAGAAATATAGATACAATTTTTAAAAATCCGGATGCACAACAAACATTTGATTTTGATTGGATGATTTTATTTATTACATGAAATTGTAGTAAAAAGATTCCTCTTAACGACAACTCTAAAGGCTATTATTAGCAAAACCCTATATATAACAACTAAATAATTTTTTGGTTATTTTTATATTTTTAAAGAAACTATCTCCCTTCCAAATTTCCAAGTTATCCAAACTTGTCTTACAAGACATGAAAATATATTGAATTTCCAATAATCGAATTAACAAAAAAAATTCTGTTCATATGTGCACTTGAGGGATTTCAACAAAATAACATTGGTAAAAATGCAAAATTCATGGTCATTTTGACACAAATACATCATTTTTGGTTTATTTATACAAATATATCACTAAGTTTTTGTTTGATCAACTTCTAATTTTATGAAGTTTCATTAATAGTATGATTTTTACTTATTACTGGACAATGTAAATGAATAGCTTATCGGAGCTATTAACTTTTGATGAAGTGTCCTGAATCTATTAACTTTTGATGAAGTGGCTAAGATTTTTAGTTAGTTTTTTTTCATCATGTTATGTTAGTGATTTGGTGATTGTAGTTTTGAATTGATGATCGATGATGATGATGATAACCTGTTTGGGGTTTTATTTTGTCGAATTGTTAGAATATTAATATTTGATTTGTGATTATTGGAGTGTTTGAAATTGTTCAATTTACTTAACTACTACTTACGTTCTACATTAATTTTCTTTTTTTCCTTTTGTTATGTAGTGATTGTTCACTGTTAAAAATAATTATTAAATTTGTCCAAGTTTATCATTTTCAAATCTTAAAAAAAAAGCACTAACATTAAAAACGTGTAACCAC
>BQNB010140613.1:0-17392 GCA_026074375.1 Tanacetum coccineum | reverse complement strand
TCTAACACTACTAACTAAGATCACCCCAATCAAACTATACTTACAATGATAACCACAATCTACTTAATATACACCACTACAATATACACCTTCACAATATACACAAATGATTTACAAGATTTAACACAACTACACAACTATGCCAACTATACAACAACACTTCTTTGACTTGATGATAAGAAGTATTCTTCTCTTGCACTTGAGGATCAAAGCTTGGATCACTTGGAAACAAGGGTTTATGATTAAATGATCAAAGGATTTGTAGGAGAGTATAAACTGATTTAGAACAGAAAGAAACTGTGTGCAAAAAGTGAGAAAATTAGTGGGGAATAGTCCAGTATTTATAGGTCTTCCGACCTGAAAAACTGTCTGGGCGGTCCCCTTAAGTAGGGTGCCGGTCCCCTTAAAATTAAGGGGGCCGCCCGCTATAATTAAGGGGGCCGCCCAAGCCCGACGCTCCCTTTTTTGTCTTTTTCAGGGGATGTGTTTTTTGGAACATTTCTAGCCGTTTTTGGGTAGAAAATTTGAACTCAAAATATTTATTTGAATAAAACATTTCTTTTAAATCTAAAAATGTTTTTGTAAAAGATATAAAAATATTTGTGACATTTTTATAAAAAGAGTGAGATTAAAATAAAAAATCATTTGATCACAAAATACATTAAGCATTTGTTTATTCATACTTTTAAGTTTTGAAAATTTACTACTAATTACTTGTTTACATTTAATTTTTCATTAATTGTTTTTACATTTTGCGATTATGATCGAAAAATATTAACAATGTTTTTAAGCATTATTTCTATCTACAGAGTTGTTCTGTTTGCATTCTTTCTTTTAGATTATGTGCCTAATAACAATGCATGACAGTCCTTGTGTTGGAATATAGTAGTCGGATACGCACGTTATGTAACTAGAAGTACGTGAGCCTATTAGGGGCACACACAAAGGCTTCGTCGATGACTACGCGTAGAATCAATGGAATAAATGCTCCCCCTTGATGTGTGCTCCTCCTCGTTCGAGGGCACCAAGGAATCGAGCTATGGTAACTTTGCTACAAAAACGAGTTAGAAGAACAAAACAACCATTTCTAACATATAGCAATTAAAAAGGAAAAAATACTTAAAGCATGGTTGATAATGGTGACATTTTGTAAGAAATTTGAATAAATTAATAACCACAAATATATTATATAACTAAAAAGTAAGTGCATAATTAAAACATAAGACTAAAGACCATTCATTAAACATAATAATTGTGTATAACACACAAGCATGCATACATCAAATAGAAATAATATGCTTGAAGCATATTAATACAACATACATAAAATTAAACTACAAAGATCCTAACATTTCTAGAATTCTATAGGACTTGCTTGCAAAAGGTTTGGATGACAATTATTTGAAAATGGCTAAACATGGTGTATGTTTAGTTTGGTGAAAGTGATGGTGGTGGTGGTGAATTGGGTGGTGGAGGTTGTGAGAGCATGTGTTCTATGTAAGAAAACATGTATTGGAGTTCATCTCTTAATCTAAAGATAAGAGTACGGTTATGAATGCAACACAAACATGAGTCTCCATGTGCCTCAAGAAGGTTCCAAGGAATATGATGACCAAAGATAGGTGGAGAAGGTGATGGAGTATTAAATTGGACATCAAGTGGGGTAATTGGTGAAAGGGTAAGAGTGATGTCCATTGATGCATTTTCTTAAGTTGGAGGTGGTGGAGAACGCTTATGAGGGGGATGGTTGGGGGGGTTTTCTTTTGGGGTGGGGTTTGTGTTAAAAACCCCCACCCCAGGTGGGTGGTGTGAGTTCAAGTAACCATTGGTTGATGGTGATGTGGATGATGTTGGTGATTTGGGTGTGTAGTCAATGGAGGATGAGGAAAGTACTTTGTTGATCGTGTTTTGGAAGGTGGCATTTAGGAGAATAGGGGATGAGAGTTGATGTTTGGGTGATGGGGTTTTAGTGTCATCATGAGTTAAATCCACAAACAATTGTTTTGGTGGAATGATGTTGATTTTTGGTCTTTTGGAAGCTTTAGAAATGGAAGCTCTAGTGGATGCCATGGTGGTTTATGGTGGTTGATAGAGAATGAAGAAGATGATGAAATGGTGGTGAACATTTGGAGGGAATTTATTGGATGAGAAAGGTTTGGAAATGGAATGGATTTGAATTAGTTTAAGAATTTCCAAAATATGTTTGAGTTTTCTGGGTAAGGATAGCTGAGGCTAGGTAAAAGAGAGTCAAAAAGCAGAAAGAAACAGTAAAATCCGTGAATCAGATGGCCGGTCCCCTTAATTAAGGTGTCGGCCCCCTTATCTTTAAGGGGACCGCCCTTATGAATTAAGGGGGCCGCCCATCTGGTGATTTTCAGACGACCAAAAATTTGATTTTTGTAAAATTTTTGTGAGAAAGGTTGTGTTTTGGTGGTCAATTTGCAGCAAGTCCCATGTGAACATGTATATGCATGAAATCAAGTATATCATGTATGTTTGCAATAATCAAAAATTTATAAAACAAGGATGCATAATTATAAGAGCATACTAATAATTTATAAAGATTAAAGTTCCTAAGTAAGCTGAACAAGTTCAAGTTCTTAAGTCGGGTTGTCATCACACAATTAATTAAACATAAACATAAAGTCCTAAACAGATTATTCTACTAAGCTAATCATCCTTCAACGTCTTCATTTCTTTTTCTTCCCGAAGACTCCTCGTAATGCCTTGCCAAATGATTTGAATCCACCTCTAAGTTCCTTATGCATTTGTTGTGTTTGATTGAGCAAGTCGGTTTGACGCTCGAAGAGAAGATCATCATCTTGTTCAGAAGAAGTGGGAATGTCGTATGGTTGGTAATCGAGAGGTTTGAGAGAGTTTAGGTAGGTGGTAGGAGATGGGGTACTAGCACGAGAAGCACCATCATCCTCATCATCATCTCCTTGGTGAGATGAAGATCCACGGTTATGATGGGCGGAAGTTGATGAGACGGAGTGACGGGCTTTTCCACGATCACTTCGGGGTTTCCGGGTTTGTTTTAAAGCGAGTGGACGCATGACACGATCAACGGCATTGTAAATGCCATTGTCAAGGTGAGGGTAGTGTTCCATAACATGTCGAAAGAGACGTGTCAAGAACATACCATAAGGAAGATGGGCTTTAGGAGTTGCCCGTGCACTTTCAATTCTTTTGACAAAGAAATAGGCAAGATTATATTGTTGCTCGGCTAGAATACAATATAATATATGAGCAAGGCAAGCCGGGAGATGGTCCCGGTGTCCTCCTAGTCCGAACACATTCTCATAAATGAGTTTGTTCCATCTTTTCAAGTCTTGTCTAAGTTCTTTGGTTAGAACTTGATTTGGTGAAAGAATGACGTTTTTGTGTTTGATGGTGCGGTTAGGGTCAACACGTTGAAATTGAAGAAATTGATGAATTTCTTCAGGAGTAGGAAGGTCGGTATGATATGGTCCTTCGGTTTCTTGGGAGTATGCAAGAGAACCAAGATCCCATTCGTTTGTGAATACGGCTTGGCCATTGAATGGAATTCTGAGGATTTGACCGAATTGTTGGAGGGAGAGAGTGATGAATTCGTTTTGAATCATGAAGGAGATAAGAATGACGCCGGAGTCATCTCTTTGAAGAGTGACTTGACTATAAAAGTCCAGAATAAAACGAGGGACAATTGGCTCATTAATTTCGTTAAAGACATTGAGACGTATGTTAGAAAAACAATGATCGATGTGATCAGATGTGTAGTAAAGTTGATCAACAACTCTACCCTCATGAATGCATCGATCTTCGATAGGTTTGTAGAAGTGTGCGATAGTAGGAGAAATACCGGGTGTTTGGGATACTTTGGGAATGTAAGAACGGGTACGAGATGTATCACCAATTGTTGTTCGAGACATGTTTATCACCTAAACAATATAACAACGAAATAAATTATTAAAAAAATAAGAAAAATAAAGTTTTGAAAAACGACAACTGTGGGACAAGAATTACTTCGACTCTAAATATAAAAACCTAAGAAGTAAATCTCATATGTTCCTTAATTTATTTTTCACTTAATCTAGGGTGTCAAAGGAAATTATATATTAGTTATATATTTCAACTCTAGGAATAAGGCCCAAACACTCCCTAATCAATACAAGACTTGGACTAAAATCTGTTCGAACAGATATACATTAAGTTGTATTATTTTGTTGACAAATATTTAGTCATTATTTTTGCTGACGAGAGTTAAATGGTGTTTGTTTTGAGCTCACACTATGTTTGTAAAACGTTAAACCAACGCCCTTTATTTTTTATTTTTATAGAATGTATCAATTATATATATATATTATATATATATATATATATATTATTATATATATATATATATATATATATATATATATATATATATATGAATTATATATCTTGATGACTTATACAGGTTAATTAAGTGTTTAAACAAGTGACAAAAGTATAGTGATGGTCATCTCGACTCTAAAAACCGATCCTAAGAAACAAACCAAACACCCCTTCATTTTTATAAAACTTTATCCATTGATTCGAAAAATAAGCATTTAGGTATGTATGTTTCGATAGACAATGTATAATCATTTTAACGTGTTTTTGGCATGAATAAACAATGTAGAGATTTTTGTTTTAAAATTCCTTAGTTAAAAAAAATTCGGAAAGACAAAAAATATATATATATATTTTATAAATTTTTGAACCCCCAACAAAAAATTGTGACTCGATGCTATTAATAAAATTTGAATTCCGATGACTACCGGAAATATTTATAGATTCAGGATTCCTAGGACCTAAATATAAAAGATACAAAAATTATGAAAAATACCCAATTTTGATTAAGAGCAAAATTGAATGAAATTGAAAGAGAAAAGTATGGTGAATCTTACAATAGGTGTTGTCAATCAAGTTGTTGGTGATTGCCCCTTACGAATTTTGATTGATTAGGTGTTTGAAGGTTTGATTTTTAATGGTTTTATGTGTGTTTTCTTCATATGAATAGCAGGAAGAAGAAGGATATTTTAAATGAGTGCTTGGTAATCAATTTTGCAGAAGGAAGGGTTGTTTGGCAATTTTAACACGGCCGGTCCCTTTACATATAAGGGGGCCGCCTATTTGAGAAAAAAATTGTTTTTCAATTTTGACTAGTTTTGTAAATGTACAATTATCAAAATACATCGAGAGCTTCTAGCAATATTATTTTAGATAATATAGTTGTTGAAATAATGAAGTTAAAGACGAGAGAAAAATATTTGACACTTTTAATTAACTTTTCGTTAATTAAAAGTACTTTGATTACTTCGGGATGAGATAATCAAGTTGTCAAGCCGAAAGAAGATTTAACGAGGATTTAGTGACGTTTTCAATCAACTTCTTGTCAATTAAATAAATTAATTACTTCGGATGAAATACCTAATTGTCACAATTTGGAGTGTTTGAGAGATGATTAATACGTGACGATAGAATAATGGAACGGAGTCAAAACTTGACAAGACGGTTCTGATAGTTGTAGATGATTGTAGACGTGTAGACGAGGCGGACTTCGTAGTAGAAGGAAGTTTGTTTCATCCATAGTGTTTTGATATCATGCCTTTCCGGCGTAAGATGTAAAACTAATTCTACTTCTATGTTAATAATTCCACACTCCTTTCTTCATCTACATTGTGGAGTTTGCTACTAGTAGACATAGAAGATTTCCATTTTATAGAGGTGCGTAGAGAATCCTAATTCAACTACGTGAGAGATGAGTTCATAATGAACAAATTCTCTTAATTCTAGAATACCAACAAATGGCATTTTTAGTGACTACACTCTTTCCACAAGCTCAAATTATATTCTATTAACTATAACTTAGCTTAATAATATATAGTCATTTAACATTTAACACATAATCTAAGTTCTAAGAAGTTTAGAAAGAAGACATACCTTTGCCTACAATGTGTTTTCTTTAACATCTTCAAGTGAGTAAGCTTTGAAGGGAAAATCATTTGGTAAACCCGTCATAAGATTTTAAGAATGCATTTATTCGTCGGATTCCAAGAAATGTTCATGAACAACTCCACTAGAATGTTGTAACTACTCAACCACTTGGTCCCCAATGTCTCATGGGTCCAAAATTGTTAGTTCCGAACATAGTTTGCATATGTTGCATTTGATTCGGATACATATAAGGTGGACATATTCCCCACGGAGAGAAGTTTGGTTGTTGTGAATAATCCACATTGAATGATTATCATTAGGGTAATTTTGTCTAACTTGATCTCTCCTAGGTTGTGGTGTTTTTGAACGAGGTTGAGGATTATTAGCTCTTTTTGGTGGAGGAGTTTTAGATCTCATTTTTGGTTTAGTAAATCCGACTCCGAGTTTTAAGGAAGGTTTATAAAAACGTTTTACTTTGTCGTCGCTTGCAATAGGAATTTTAGTATTATTTATAAGGATTTTTAATTTGTTTTAGTGATTTATTTTTAGCCATGACTTTTAGACCTACTTTGCATAATCTATTATATTCACTGTCTAAGTCTTTTTCATCTAACGATGATTGGTCATTACTAAAGAATTCGGTTTCGGAATTATCCTCATTGGATGCATTGGCGTAAGACTTTTGTCTTTAGTCTTTTCTTCATCGTCTCCGTCGCTATCACTCCATGATCCTCCGACGAAGGCTCTTTGATTGTAGTTTCTTGATAGTTTTGGACACTCCCCGATGAGAGGGTTTGGATCTCCACATTTAAAACATCTAAAGCATTTTCTTTCACTTTTAACATTTCTACTTCTTTGAAATGACTTTCTTTCGTCTTGTGGTTGTCTTATAAATCTTCCTCGTCTTTTGAAAAATTTCTTGAATTCTTTTACGGCCATTGCGTATTCTTCATCTTCACCATCGGAAGTCGAACAATCTTCATCACTTGATTCCTTTTTGGCCTTCAAGGCAAGAGATCTATTTTGTTCTCTTTTGCTTTTGACCATTTTGAAATCTTTCTTAATTATTACTTCATAAACTTTTAAATTTCTAATAAGTTCATCAAGTGATAGAGATGTTAGATCCTTTGATTTTTCGATAGCCGTAACCTTTGCACGCCATTTATGATGAAGTGCCCTAAGAAATTTTCTAACATAATTCTTGCTACAAAAACTTTCATCAAGTGCTTTTAGACTAATAATAATATTATTAAATCTAGCAAAAGCATTATCTATCGATTCCTCTTCCGGAATCATAAATTGTTCATATTGTTGAACAAGAAGATCTATTTTATTATCTTTGACTTGACTATTACCTTGGTGAGTGATTAGTAAAGTATCCTAAATTTCTTTTGCGGTTTTACACATAAAAATTCTTTCATATTATTTACGTGGTAAAGCGTTATAAATCACCATTTTTGCTTCATTATTTTTAACAAGTTTCTTTTTAAGATCATCGTTTTGTTTTTTAAATGGTACAATTTCATCCTTTTTAGTTTCGGGATTATTTTGAATAGGAGGAAAATCACCATAGGTAATAACATGCCAAAGATCTAGATCATTTGATTTCACATAAGTTTCGAATCTATTTTTCCAATAAATAAATCCACCACTTTCAAATAGTGGTGGTCTTTGCATAGATTGCCCTTTTAAATATTTTTCCGATTCCATAGATCGATTCAAGTTTTAAAATACAATTTATTTTAAAAATCTTGTTTGACGAGGCTCCTGATACCAATTGTGGAAAACTAGAAGGTGGGGTTGAATAGTTTACCTCTTTTTAAATTTATGTTTAGTTTGATTATAAAAACTTAGATTCGTCTTTATGTGAATTCACAATGTGCACAATATGAACAATTAAACTAATCAAATAAGTAATAAGTAATGATAAGATGTAAATAAATGTGCAAGATAAGAGATAAGAGATAGAAAGAACAAACCACAACACGAGATTTTATAGTGGTTCGGTAACGAAGCACCTCTTCGCCCTACTCCACTCCCCGAGCACCAAAATCGAGAGTTTTCTTCACTTACGGTCAACAAGCTCCCTTTAGGTAGAGAAAACCATACACAACTTAGCTTACACCAATTCCGACACTAAGCTAAATGTCGAGTTCTAATCCTAGCTAGAACCAATCTATCACAACACAACACACCACTACATGACAAATCACAACTTGGGTTCACTACACAACTTCTCTCTACTTCACAACTTCTCTTCACTTCACAACTTCACTTTGCTTCACAACTTCACTTCACCAAGACACTACTACAATCTCACCCAATCTATCAATACTATAAGTTCACCCCCGATCTAGCTATACTTACAAATGTCACTAACAATTACTTATGTACATCCACTATGATACCACACCCTTCACAATATACACAAATGATTTACAAGATATGATACAATTGCAACAAGGTTGCAAGGACACACACTAAGCTATAATACTTCTTCACTTGATGATAGGAAGTTTTCTTTCTCTTGCACTTGAGGATCAAAGCTTGGATCACTTAGAAACAAGGCTTTATGATTTAATGATCAAAGGAAAGAAGGAAAGTATAAACTGATTTAGAACATAAAGAAAGTGTGTGCAAAAGGTGAGAAATATAAGTGGGCGGATAGTCCAATTTTATAGGCAAGCTGTGACAAAAAACACGTGGATGGTACCCTTTAATTAGGGTGCTGGTCCCCTTAAAATTAAGGGGGCCGCCCAAGCTTGGCGCTCCCTTTTTTTGTCTTTTTTAGGGGAGGTGTTTTCTGAAACATTTCTAGCCGTTTTGGGTAGAAAATTTGAACTCAAAATATTTATTTGAATAAAACATTTCTTTTAAATCTAAAAATGTTTTTGTAAAAGATATAAAAATATTTGTGACATTTTTATAAAAAGAGTGAGATTAAAATAAAAAATCATTTGATCACAAAATACATTAAGCATTTGTTTATTCATACTTTTAAGTTTTGAAAATTTACTACTAATTACTTGTTTACATTTAATTTTTCATTAATTGTTTTTACATTTTGCGATTATGATCGAAAAATATTAACAATGTTTTTAAGCATTATTTCTATCTACAGAGTTGTTCTGTTTGCATTCTTTCTTTTAGATTATGTGCCTAATAACAATGCATGACAGTCCTTGTGTTGGAATATGGTAGTTGGATACGCACGTTATGCAACTAGAAGTACGTGGTAGTAGGCCTAGATTTAGGGGGCACACACGTTAATAGACACGAAGAGAGTATGTTTAAGATACGCACGTTATGCAACTAGAAGTACGTGAGCCTATTAGGGGCACACACGTTAAGACACGAAGAGTATGTTTAATGCTTCACGAAATATATTTAAATAGTCGTTAGTTACCGTTACTTGTAATAACTAACTTAAGGAATATTTAATTTAGTAACCAAGGGACTAAATTGGACAAAACACCAACCCTAAGAGGGACACTATGGTGGCAGGCCCCTAGGCTTCTAGAAGGGTGGATTTGTGCCAAATTTAGAAAATAAGGGAAGGAGAAGATTTATGATAAATATAGAGGGTTAGGAGCCTATATAAACCCCCACCCTGGACCTCATTATTGAATTCCATCACAACCCTAAAACACACCAAAAATCGGTTCTTCCTCTTTCTCCCTAAAACCGGTTGACCGAATCCCTAAAAGGGATTTCGGTTCTCCTCTTTTCCCCTACAACCGAAATCGGTTGAACCCTAACAAGGGTTTCGGTTTGATCTCCTAGCATAACGAATTCAAGGACCAAATCTAGGGTTTGGTGTTTGTGATTTTCGGTTCAACCGAAATTGAAGAAACCCTAATTAGGGTTTAGAGAATTTCGGTTCAAGCTACAAGAGATGTTTGGTTTTGGTACTAGCTACAAGGAAGTACACAAGGTGTAAGATCGTGAAGATTTGACTAGCATCAAGTCATATTTGGTTGACGTGTTGTGTGAGCAACCGTAGAGGTGATAATTTAATCACGAGTTTCAAGATCAAGATCAAGAGGTAAGTAATTAATTGATAAGTTTTATATACTAATAAAATATACAATATAATATTTCAAAAGAGCAATTAAGAACTTTCCTAAAGTCTCCCTTAAGAAAAGCTCACTCTAAAAGATATATATAATATATAATACGTATATTTAACCGGGAAGAATGATCACCCGGGTCGTTTCCCCAACGACTTGTGAAATTGAAACCTTGCTTTAGCTTGGATTGTGATTTGAATGAGAGAAAAGATATTTTTGAGTTTCTATAACTACTAAATAAAAGCAACAATTAAAATGAACAATTAAAAGCTATTAAACAATTAACGGGAAACAAATAAAACGCGACGAATAAGCAAGAACACTAAATTAACTCCTAAAAATGCAAACTAAATTTCTAAACCTAAATTAGGACAAAAGAAAATTTTAAGAAGAAGAAAAACATTTTTTTGATTAATTTTGAATTTATTATGAATTAAAAACTATTTAATCTAATTAAATCCTAAAAAAATAGCAAATTAAGTCCTAAAAATTTAGAAAAATGATTTTTAAACTTAGAAAAGTCTAAAATAACATAAAAACTTAGAAAACTATTTTAAACTATTTTTAAAATTAAAATCCTATTTTTAAAATTAAAAATAAAAGCTCAAAAATAAAGATTAAAATCTAAAAAGGTTGAAAATGATTTTTCTTAATGTAAAACTAAAGCTAATTTTTATAAAACTAAAAACTATTTTTTTTTAATTTTCAGAAACTTTTTCTATTTTTTATGTATTTTCTAAGATTTAAACTTTCGAAAAACTATTAAAAATAAACTAATTGATGGAAAATTACGAAAAATTAAGGAAAAATCTAAAATGTAACAAATAAGCTGTGAAAACGGCTTATTTAGCTACGGCTTATTATAAAAAGAGGAAAGGAAAAACGTGTATAAGTATTTAATGAAAGGAGAAGATGATGGATGAGCTATTGAAGCAAAGTGTTAAGGCGTGTGTGTTGTGTGCAAGAGGTCGTGGGTTCGAGATTGGCAGACACCCCTTTTTGCTAATTTTATTTTTTTTTTGAAAATTTTTGAAAACGAAAAATACAATGCTGTAAAATGAACTTTTTTTAACACTTTTAATTAAGGGACAATAAGCTCAAAGTGAGAAATAAGCTTTTTAAGAGCTTTTGAAACCAACAGATCAGTAAGTAGGCTTTTGGGCCAAAATTTTCTTATTTTGACTTAAAAGCTTGCACACTACTCATTTTAAGCTTAATTTTGAAAGCAAAAGCTATTCCTAAAAGCTTAAGTTGTCTAGAAGCTGATTCTAACAAACTCACTTAACCACTAATTCGAATAAGCTAGTTGAAATTGAAGAAGAAATAAGCAAACTCCGGCACTAGTTCAAAAGGCTTAAAAATCTAATAAGCTAAAAAGTTAAATAAGCTATAAGATAACCTAAGCTTTTAAAAACTAAGCTACCTACATATAAGAAATGAAAATAAATCATAAATTCAAATACTATAAGCTAAAATTCCTAATTAAGAAGCTAAAATCTAGACACTACTGTTTTTGGTCTTTTTGAGTTTTTAATGAACTTAAAAGCTAAATTTTCCCAAGTGATTAAGCTAGAAACTATAAAACAAGTTTAAACTTAACTAAACCTATAAGTAATCTAAGAGCTTATGAAATTTTAAAGCCTAACTCCTATTTAAGCTAGTCCTAAACATGATCTAAAAACCACTGCAGTTTGTAGTCCTTTAAGGTTTTTATGAACTTTTTAAAAGCAAATGCACTCAAGTAAATAGCAAGGAATGAGGAAACAAATTTTAATCTAAATTATCCTATGTCTAAGCTATAAACTTGCTGAATTTAAAACACTCTTATTTGAGTGTGTTAATGCATTTACAAACAAAACTTAAGCTACAATTGAGTTGGATCAAAATTCAGCAAACAAAGAAATAAGGCAGACTTCCCCTGGTGCTCAACCAAACTCAATAAGCTTCAAAATCTTTTGAACTACAAACTAGACCTTAAAATCTTTTTAAAACTTAATTATTCACTAATATCCAACTGTCCAAAGTAAACTTCCCAAATTACCTTGACTTTTGATAGTCAAATAAACCTTATACCAAACACTCCTTAAGGTCCTTGACAGATTTGTTTTAACTAATGAAATGAAATTCTACTTTTCAAGACTTAAATACCAGATAACTAATAACTTATGATTGGCTTAACAAACACAAATATCAATCTATTTAAGCTAAATATAAGATTCTAAGCTAATCTACTTATTTTTGGCTTTTTATATGGTTTTATGACAGAATTTGAAAAACTATAATCTATACTATATTAACTAAATGCAGATGAATAAACAAGATTAACGAGCTAAAATTAAAGCAAATAAGCACTAATAAGCAAACTGAATAAGCAAATAAACAGATCTATACTAATAAGCAATATTTAAGATAAAATTAAAGGACAAGGAAGTAAATAGAAAACGTACAGGATGCTTCAGGTTAACAAAAGCTATTAGGCTCTTAGAGCTTATCTACAGCTCTAGCTTATCCATTTGGATAAGCTAGTAAAGGTCCATGGGAGTCCTTCCACAATTGACTCCCCTTCCATTTGCTAAAATCCAATTAAGCAAAGGTGATAAGGTTATTAGCTGACTTTTATGAGTTAAGGTATGATTATGCGTAATGTTTTGTGCTCATTATTAGCTTATTGGACTAATCAGAGCTTATTCAGTAGGCTTATGTTTTTTTAGCTTAGCATTATTTATTAGGAAAAGTGAGAGCTTATGAAATCAAAGGCTTATGAGCACTAGTTAAAAACTGGAATTTCATTTAACATAAAACGTGTTACAATGCTTAAAAGGAAGAATTTACATTTTTATAGGGAAATTTATGTATAAATTAAAAATTAAGCTAAGACTAAAAGCTACTAACTATCTCCTGTGTGTGTGTGATAGTGAGGGTATTTATAGGCCCAAGCTAAATCTTCTGGTCTTCCTTTGCTCTGCACGCTCCAATCAATCATCACCATCCATTTTCCCAATGATTGGATCTATAATCTAATCCTTAGGATCAAATTATACTAACACGGATTGCCAAGCTTTCATTCTTTTGATGTGACGTTGTGCTTGTTGTGGAGTGATTAATAGAGTTAAAACCCGTCACTCCTAGTGCTTTCTTCAGTGCCACGTGGCACCCTTGCTTTAGTTGAACCAATAGGGCTCTTGAGTTTCTGATTCGACCCTTACCATCATGATATGGACAACTTGAATTGTCTTCCATACCATTTAATTTGAAAAGCCCTTTGATTTTGACCCATGAGTGAATTGGGGGAAGACGGTGATAGTGCCATGGTTTGGCGCTCTTTTTTACTGAAAAGGTTAAATCAGTTTTAAACTTGGGCTTATTGTAACATCTAGTCCCTCACTTGTTTTCTTAAAAGTTCTAGTGTAAATACAACTTTGGTAAATTAGAGAAATCGGTCCTTGTGGTTTTAATAAAATTGTAATTTATGGCTAGGGTTGGGCTTATGTTTGGGATTTTTGGATACCGGGTAAGGTAATTGAATGATTTAGGGGCCCATTAAGACGTTCCAAAGGACCATTTGTGTAATTTCTAAAAACTTGAGGGACTAAAGTGGTAACTTTTGATGTTTTGTCCTTTTGTGGGTTGACTTCTGTTGACCAAGGTTGACTGGAGGTTGACCACAGCTTTGACTTTTTGACTTTTCCTGGCTTTTGCTTTGAATCTTTGGCTTCTCTTGTGCTCTTCCGTTTCCTGTGTCCGTGTTTGCCCGTTTTTGATGGTTTTCTTATGATTTATGATATATCCGTACCTGCACACACAAAACACAAAAACAAGTATATTTTAGTCATTTTAAGTATGTTTTTAGTCATTTAGGGCTATTTTTGGTGTTAACAGATATGTGTATTTTACACCTATCAAAATTTCCCAAACTAAACGATTGCGTGTCCTCACGCAATATCAAATGCCTTATAACCAAATACCTCAAAATTTCCCCAAACTAAACCTTTGAAAAGTAGCAAAGATTTTTGTTGAGAGAGCTAAGAGATCACAAGTTATAAAACACCCGATTTCCCATTTTCAAAGATTTTTTATTTTTTATTTATTTTTCTTGATAGACTATCTAACTACAACTTATTCTTGTGTTGACATAATGTATTGTTTTCATTACCTCATTGGTAACTTTAAGGATCATAGAACAAAAAGCACAATTAAGTGTCTAAAAGATAACTTCATCATTCCCGATTTTTCACCAAAACCCTTTTATTTCCATATTCAAAGCTTAAAAATAGATCACCCGTTAGTACGAGATAAGATGCTAGACTACTTATATAATTTCCAACTTGTGAATTTCTCTTCCCGACATAAATCATATATTTAAGTGTGTGTGCTCAAATTAATTTAAACCATTAAATCCACATATTTAGATAGTTGAAATCCGACCAAGCTTTACACATGGGCCTTTTGGGCTAATATGTTAATCACTTAGTAAGATCACAACTCAAAGCAAACAAAAACCTCCTTAGCTAAGACATCGTTGGTTCACTTGTCCCATGAATGACTTTCTTCTCTAGCATCCCACCGTCATCGGGTAAGTGCTAAGGCTTTTGACACCCCATCCGGAGAATAATAATCGAGACTCATGAACTTCCGATGAAAAAGCCTTGTAGAGTTTTGCAAATCTTACTTCAAAAGAATACCTTGGTTTTAGAAAAGGAAACTTTTACTATTTATTTTCTAACTTGCAACATTATTATTACTATTTACATTATTAGGCTAGGAACCGGTATCATTTTTCTTTCGACGACACATCGGCCACGCCTCCGACAAGAGCTACCAACCCTAAATATACATCCTTCATCCTTTCTTTCGATGTCACATCGGGAGCGAACCGACAAATGCCCATGTACTTTATTGCGATGGAGTTTGTATATTAATTATTAACACTAAGGATTTATAACTTGCATCCTTTTTATTCACCAACTACATTTTTTTTTCATCATATATATATATATATATATATATATATTCTCTTCTTCTTTTTTTTTAAATTATTAATTTAACACATTATTTTTGCAAATAGAAAAATTTCGTTTTAGAAAACCAAAGTATAAACTTGAACTAAAATTCTTATTTACAAATGATGTTGACTTCATCATCGATAAAGATTTTTCTCTGAATATGTTGATTAGACTTTTAAGAGTAAAACTCTAATTTGTAAAAATTAAAGAGAACACGTATAATTAATCATTTTAAGAACTTCAGGGGGAAAAAACTACAAGTTGTTCTTATAAGCCTTTAAGTTTTCCAAATAAACTTTGTTTAGCATCCTAATTCGTAATCAACACTATCATCTCTTATTCTTTGCAATTTAAAATCTCTAATAAAGAAATTCGCAAATACTTAGCCTATATAAAATCCAACTCGACATATTTAAAATCTACTTGAGATTATCACAAGTCTTCATTTACTAATTGTTAAGGGAGAAAGCTAGAACTCAACACGTTCGATCGGGTCAAAAATTACTTCTTATTCTCACCAACGGAAACCTACATTCGTGTCTGAACATTTTTTTTTCTTTTCAACTACTAATATTTTTTATTTTTTCATTTTTTCCTACAAATAAGATCTTAAAATTTTAAATTTTTTGCTATTTTTGCGGGAAAACGGGTACGTGAGAACAAAACAATAAGCAGGTAACATCAAATCGATAGATTCCCTCCCCAAACTAAAATGAAACATTGTCCTCAATGTTTAAAGGCGGGTCTCTACGTAAATCTAAGCCGTTTATGAATTATGCAAAGATAAACGTTAATCGATAAGATGAAAGGATATCGGATCTCCCCAAACTAATTTCACATAAAGGATAGGAAGCTCGAGTGAAACAGAACACAACACCGAACACGAGAGGCTTCAAAAAATCGTTGGGTTCATCCTGCAAAAATCACAAGTGCAAACAACAAACACAAAGAAACCGGAAGAGGATAGCCACAACACATCACAACACTTTATTTAAGAAAATAGAAAGAAAATGGATAAGCATGGGGTGAACTCCCACGAAGCGGCTTGTTATTGGTTACCGAGTCGCAAGCTTGACTCGATCCCTGAATTAAATTATCCTTAGGGAGAGTGAAAATGGAAGAGAAAATCTCAATCGGGCTTTCATTAATGTTTGTACAAACATTAAAGCACATGAAAGTTCCATCCCGATGAGAGGCCACTAGCTCTAAGTGAAGATGCTGGGGTCAAAAATGGTGTCTTCACTCCCGAAGGAGAGAAATGAAGAAAGAAAGAAAATGAAGGTCAAATCTGAAACAAGGGTAGGAAGGGTGGGTAAAATACCGGCCATAAAATCATACTGTTTAGAAACACCCTTAAACACTTTGGTTATCAAAATACCCGCTTTGGGTTCAAAACATTTCTCAACATCTGGTGGTTCCGGTGGAGGACGAGGAATTAACGGATCATCTTGGTGGTCAAGGTTAGGTAACTCGTTATCTTTATCTTCGGAATCATCATTCTCAACACCTAGTGGAATTAAATCATCTGGAACAAGGAAAATATCAATCTCTTCTTGAACGGGCTCACTATCCTCAACGGGAATAGGAGATACGGGAAGAGACTTGATAATTGAACTTTGATTAACATGAACATTTTCCTGTGACTGGGAAGTTGAAATCTCACAAAGCACTATCATAAGACTAAGATATTCCCCAAATTCACGATCATTCCCTAAAGGAAGTGTTAAAAGTTCACCGGCGAACTCATGGTGAAGAGGATCACTTCTTGGAGAAAAAGTAATTGAGGATTCATTTTGTTCTGGTTCATGATCGGAAATCACTTTTATAACCAAAATTTCAAAATAAGAGAGAGTAAGTATTTCGTAAGGCTTTTAAAAGATTACTTTTATCCAAAGTAAAATCCAAAAACCTTCCCGGGTCGTTTCCCGAAAAGGCGTGAATTGAGAATCGAATTTAAGTTCGTGATCGCGTGTTTGAATGATTCAATGATTTTAATTTGGGATTCTATTTCTACAATTAAAATGCAAGAACAAACAAAAGCAAGCCTAAAACGAAAGCAATTAAAGATTTAAACTAAAAACGATAACGGGAATCAAAACCCGAAGCTTTAAAAACCTAAATTATCAAATTTTAACCCTACAAATGCAAATTTAATGTTTAAAAGTCCTAAATGATTAAAAATAATTTTAGAAAAAAGAATTATATTTTTTTGATTTTTATTTTATTTATTATGAATTAAAAACTGATTTAATCTAAAAATATTATAAAAAATATAAAACTAATTTATAAAAATCTAAAAAATTCAGGAAAAGTACTTTATACTATGAAGAATTTATGAAAAATGAAAACTTGAAAATTGGCTGAATGAATAAGCAGATA
>BQNB010140612.1:0-17392 GCA_026074375.1 Tanacetum coccineum | reverse complement strand
CTTTATATCTCATGACTATTGTACTATTATTTAACACCCAAATTGTTGGTTCCGCTGCGTGTAAATTTAGGGGTGTTAAAGATGTTGTGACAACAGGAGGAGCCTCATGTGTGTCAACAATGATTGAAGATGTAGAAGGTGAGTCTTCTTGATCATGAGGCGGTTGTGCAACGGAATTGATGGTAGAATCAGAAGATTTCTGCTCAAAATAATCTTCAAACATTGGACTGAACAAATTATCCAAATCCTCTTTTAAAGGAGTATTCATTATGTCATCTAATGAATTTTGATTATTAAATCGTTGAAGTTCGGGTTCTAAACAATCGTGTTCAGAAGCTATTACTGTAAGCTCATCAAACTTGACATGAATAGTCTCCATAATCCTTTTGGTGCGGCGGTTATATATTCAAAAACCTCTTGGTGTTTTTGAATAACCAATAAAAACCCTAATGACTGCTTTAGGTTTCATTTTCCCAAGATCATCACGATCATTTGTCGGATAACACAATGAGCTAAACACAGGAAAATAATCAACATTTGGCTTTTGGCCACATAACAGCTCATAAGGTGTTTTATTGTGTCGTATGTTGATGATTGACCGGTTTTGAGTAAAACATGTTGTAGCAACTGCTTCAGCCCAAAGAAATTCAGGTAACCTCAAAAAAATAAGCATTGTGCGAGCAGCGTCAAACAGAGTATGACTACGTCGTTCTACTACTCCATTTTGCTGAGGTGTGCGAGCAATTGAAAATTGTTGCATAATACCTAACTTTTCATAATAAGCTTTGAGAGTTGCATTCTTAAATTTAGTGCCATTATCAGTTCGAATCTTACAAACTTTGGCTTTGTAATTCAATTGAGCTTGAGCAATGAATTTCTTGATGATCTCTGGAGTTTCGTCTTTCGAACAAAGAAAATAAACCCATGTGAATCTAGAAAAATCATCCACTATCACAAGAATATACTTCTTTCCATTGACCGAAGCTACTCTCATTGGATCGCACAAATCCATATGAAGTAATTCTAATTTGGAATAATCACTTGGAATCAATTTAGGTGGATGAGAAGCTTTCTTGCTTTTTCCTCCTTCGCAAGCAGAACAAAGATGATCTTTTTCATATTTGAACTTTGGTAAACCGTCAACCATGTCAAGTTTGGTAAGATCGTTTATGGTGCCAAAATTAGGATGTGACAGTTGTCGATGCCATAACCATGACTTTGTTGAAGTTGCTTTGGACATTAGACAAATGGGTGAAGAAGCAGCCATGTCTGAAATAGAGATGGTATATAAATTTGAATCGCGTCCGCCTGTGAGCAAATCATCTCCTTCCAGATTTCGAACATAACATGTTTTAGAATGAAAAGCCACTTCCAAATCTCCATCATAAAATTGTCCAACACTAAAGAGATTGTGTCCAAGACCTTCAACATAATATACATGACAAATAGTAATATTGCCATGTATATAATCACCATAGCCTGTAATAGCTACAAAGTTGTCATTTCTAAAGCGAACGATTCACATGAACTTTTCAACAAAGTTTCTCAATAGTGAACGATCACCTGTCATATGCTTTGAACAACCATTGTCAATAACCCATAGAACGATCTGGACTACCTGCAACACAAGAAGATCCAACACATGGACAACTGTGCAATTTGACTATCCATCTCTTAACTGAAACCAGTGGTTTCGTATTCGAAGGATTAGTATGAGCATGTGGCTTTGTGTTTTTAACAGGTGTCTCACAACATTTGTTTGTGATTCAAACCATTTTTGCCCATAATTCTACTTGTCCGAATCTTGTTTAGCATGAAAGACTTAATGGTTTATCACAGCATGTTATCATTTTCTTTTTTCTTAAACGCACTAAAACCTTATCTCTAGCTATTAGCACTTGCTTCATCAATCTTAGATTTTGGAAAGCTACAAAAGTAGAATCTAAAGTCTTAGAATTTGTTGTCGCTTTCTCATAAAACCTAATCTTAGGAGCTACAAAAGTAGTTCAGGAAGATTTTGGTATCCTAGAAATAACAGAGGTAGGTTCTATACAGCATTACGAACGACATATTCAATTTAATGGCTTATGCAACACATATATCAAGACAAGGATAGCACATTTTGTGCATACAAAGAAACACAAACAAAGTTTTCGCTTTAAAAGGCGTTTGCAACAGCAACATCAATTACATTCTCCTTGTTTGACACAACTTTAGCAAATGTATTATCAATTACATTTGTGTTTTGATGTGTCCCTGTTTGTTTGTTATGTGAGTCAAAACCAGTCACAGACTTACCATTTTCACCATTTTTCATTCTAGCTTTCAACTCAGATATGGTATCTAAAAGATTCTGATTCTCAGCATGAATAGCACCATATGCATAAGTTTTCCTCAAGACATAGACGCAGATTACCCATTCCAATTTCCTATTTGAGATCTGTTTGAGAGACCGTGTCTTTTTGATTGAATCGAAAAGCTTTTTATATTCCATTTTGGCATAATCTCGTTCTTTTATCAAAGATTGTACTTTAAAATCCAAAGACACGTCTCATACCTTACGTAATTGTATTCTAGAAATCAAGAGAAACAAGAGGTTATGAGTTTTTATTCTTCGAAGAATCCCTTTTTATGTTTTTCATTTCATGTTGCAATTTTAACTCAAAATCAACACTTTGTTTCACATCTTGAACCTCTTTCTCAAGAATTTTTTATTCTTTCCTTTCAAACCCTCTTGAATACTCTAAAGATTTCTTTTTTGACTTGTTCAAGTCATCATGTAAGCGACTTATCAACACATCATGGTTTAACAACACACATAGCTCATAACCTGTATGGTGAATGCGTCCAAAAGTTTGATCTTTCAACAATCATTTGCGCTTTCAATAACATCAAGATAACACACATTTTGCTCAAACGCATCTCTTCTTTCATTTTATTATCCCTTGAAATAGATTCTGAAAGCCATCAAAGTAATCCAGTAATTCCATTAAGAAAGTGGTTAACTTATCTCCGACAAAAACCATTAGAGCTATCTCTTCCTTGATGTATAAAACATGCATAGCCCTTTTATAATGTTCTGTTATATCAACAGAAACAACTTTTCAAATCCAACATTTATATTGAATAATTCATTGATCAAAGTAACTCACTTGGGCATTGATTTTGTTTCCAGAATCTTAACAAAGGAATATAAGGAAGATGAAGAAACAAGTATGTTCAATGAATATTCATTTGAGGAACAAAGTCATTCAGAAAGCGCATTTATTGTTTGTAATTCAATTGTCACAACAATTTTTGTTTATTCGCAACAGCAATTGTGATCATTCATTTTTTCCTCATTTTTCATATTGGACTTTTGAAAGCAGCCTCTTAGAGTTTCCCGACAGAATCTCTAACCTTCAAAGAATTTCTATATTACCCGTTCCAGATGCAACATATAATACTGTTAGGAGACATTCCTGAAATTGCATGTCTGAGTGTAATAAGATATCCGGAACCCCACAACCTATGGTTTTTAATTGTTGATCTAAACAGACAATGGTTTTGGACCGAGCAAAAACAGATGCTATGTAAAGAATTACTAATTTAACAAAACACATCAACATTCTAATTTTCAGTTTATCCTCCAAGATCAGAAAATTAATACAAGATACTTATCCTCGTTATCACTTATATTTACTTTTAAAAGTTAAATGTGATTGTTATAAATTCCTTATATTTGCCTGTTTGAAATATTTGACTCTCTTGACAAACTAATCTTGTAGTTTTTTGAGATCTTGAATAATATCTCGATCTCGATAGCAATTGAATACTCAGCTTGTTTTAAAGAACACGTTTGCCCTTCCATCAGCTTCAATAAATTCTTTTATATAATTTGTAAACCTAGGTTATGTTTTCCAAAAACCCGATCCTTTCTGTATATACATCTAATCTGACTAGTCAAAATCATATTTTGTTGTTGACCATATGAAGCAAATCTTTGTTTGTTTAACATCTCATCAAATCATTCCTACAATATGTATCAAATGCCACACATATCATAATCACATGTGTATCTTTTTCAACTCTGTCCACAATTAACCATTTCATTATGACAGAATCAAATTGAATATTACTATTAATTTTGATCACATTAATGGTACTTGTTAAAAAATTTAGTATAAGTTGGATACATTTTGTTCATCAATCTTCATTGATGATGAAGATTGTACCTCACTATCAAATGCAGCCTATAGCTTGGCTCATCATCAAAATTTTGAACAGCTTGTTGAATTCTTGGCCATTAAGCATAAGTATTGCACTAAGTTCTTCAATTTCTTCCATCCTTGAAGCATCAACAAAGAGATAATCATTCTGCTCATCGGTAAGCCTTACACCGGCTTCATCTTGTTTTGCCAACAAAACTTGCTCCATGAAATACTTCGAATCCTGAACCCTTGGCTTGGGACAATTCCTAGCATAATGTCCTTTTCCACCGCAGTTATAGCACTGACCCGTTGAAGTATTGCCTGAATTCGGAGTTACGAACACTCCTTTGAACATTATACGTCTCATTTGTAAGTCATTCATTCCCCTCAACACAATTCTTCTTGAACCTAAGCTCGTCTATTATTTCTTTCCAACCATTACCAGAATTTCTGTTTGAATATTCACCCTGTACCTTGAGACTGCTTGATTTCTGGTATTAGACGAAGCACGAAGACGATTGTTTTGATGGATTTAGATAAAGTTTAAAGAATGGCTTTAGCAAGTAACAACATAGCAGATGCTAGTGGGATCTTCAAATGGGTGGTGAACATCAACCTGCTCATACTCTTCAATCCTAACAACTACTTATGAAGGATGTGTCACATAATAAGAAGAGGTGTTTCTGGAAGATAACCCCGTTGTGCTACTAGAGCAAAGGAACATGAGACTTTCTAACTTCTTAAACCCTTGAAGCATTAACCAATTGTCTCAAATTAACAAAAGATAATCAAAAAGATCAATCGAACAAATCAACTATCAATTGCTTAGCAAACGTACATGAGTCACAAATTTCAACCATTCCTGTGCAAACTAATTCAGAAACTTGTGTTAACTGAAACAGTTGAAACTTTCCTTTTATTTCGTTCAAAATCAAATTCATTAACTGAGCAAACGATTGTAAGATTGAAACTATTGACTCTCCTTGTTTTTAGCGAACAAATGATCAAAATCATTTGTATAACCGCATTTCACAGTCAACTTGGTTTTGTATAGTTCCCTCATCAAATAGTTCAAACACGAGCCCACATTTTGCCTTAGGCCTTCTTACAAGAATCCACAAATTGTAAATCTCACATAGGAATAAAAGAAGAATCATAATCATGAGTTCCAATTTACGCGTCATAGTACAATAATTTCATCACCTTGAAGATCTCTACTTCTTGCAACCTTGGTATTGTTTGAACCTGTTGGTGTGATGATCCTAAACACATAAGAGCCATCTTCTAGTGCTTTGGAGAAGGCCCTTCCGGATTTCCCTCTGCGATTATATAAAAATCGTTTGAATCTACTCGCCCAAGGAATGTAACTACCCCTTTCAAGCAAGGGTGGCCTAGTCTCAGAACCGGCATCAACAAGGGATTGTTGGTATGTTTTGAATGTCGACATGTCTTAAGATTCAAAGATTGAATCTTTTTAGACGAATATGAGTGAGATTTGTGAGAAAATATCCAAACTCGGTAACAGTAGTCAAATTCGGTAACACTGTTCACGGACAACAAGTAATCTGAAAACGAATACCCTTCTCGAACAGTACACTATCAAACTCGGAAATCTTCAAATAATAAACTCGGTAAACTGCAAACTACTCAAATTCCGGAAACCACAAATTACTAAAAACTCGTTAAGCCTAAATTGTGTTAAATATCCAACAGTTTATGAATTATTAAAAACCACAAATTCATGAAACGAATTTAAAGATTGACTAGATAATCAGTGTCTATAAAAACTCAAATTCGATGAACCGAATATGATTGCCGAGTTAGAAATCTTGAAAAACCGATTTTAACACTTCCAAAAACACGATAAAACGTGAAATGAAAGTGTAAAATGACTTGTAAAGCTTATTACCGAGTTTATACTTAGTAAAATTCCCTATATCACAAATTCGATGGAACCGAATTTGTGAACTTAACAAACTCGATAAAACCGAGTTTAATACCGAATTCCTAATAAACAATTTTTGATAGAACCAAAAGATCGAATATATCTATTACACTGATATTTCGTACTGAAATTGCTAAATTTACAAGAAAAAGTCTTCCGAAACTCAAAACCACTCTACCGAGAATGCAAAGCTTCAACCGAAAATCAAAACCACACTTCCGAGAATGAAATGAACACTTCCGAGAACACAATAACGTCCAAAAACTCAAAATCACAGCCAAAATCAATCTCGAAACCTCAATAGCACCAACCGAATTTGGAAACCATCACTTCTTGATTCTCGGTCGAACAAAATCACGCACAAATCAAGCACTCTACTTCTCTATTGGCGATTGATACCACTTGATAGGTCACATGAATCTTGAATCAATCATATCAACATGTAAGATTAGAATGAATGAGAGGCAAGTAAAGGGAAAATTCAATCTTATTATGGAGGGAAAATGTGAGTTAAATACAAGGCATCACTTAATGAAGACTAAGGGCTATTTATAGGCAATTGAGGGCGGCATCCCTTCCTTTATTTTCCGTAACATTGTCAATACAAGTCCCTAGGACTTTGGTTATTATGCTATTTCTTACTTAAAGCACAATAAACCCTATTACAAGCTATATTAAACTAAATAAAATAAAGTCTAATAACAAAATATAATAAAACCACATAATCGACACTTTTCCATAAACCTAACAGGTTACGAGGATGCCATCGTTATGCCCGAGATTACCGCGGACAACTTTGAGCTTTAACCACGTTTTGCTACCCTCCTTCAAAACCAAACAAATCTTCGGTACATAAGAAAAAAAAAAGACAAAAAGACCTCATGCTCACATCCCCATTATTATTCAACAACGATCACTTCTACGATGAAGTTCCCGAACGTCCCAAGTACGTCGGTAAAGCTTATGCTTTTCCCATTTTCCCTCGAGGGTACAACCCGGATTTGGCTTGAGAAAGAACCCATCATCGATTCCTCACATGGGATTATTCTTGACTCGAAATTCATCAATAAATTTTTCCCTCCTCCAAGACAAATAAATCTTCGAAATGAAAACACGAATATCAACAAAGATTGATGAAACCTTCTACGAAGCATGGGACCGATTCAATGACTTCTTTCGGGCATGCCCACATCATGGATTATCAGAGTACATCAACTCGAAACTTTCTTAAATGCTTTGAACTCTAATGATCAAGATTCTTTGAATTCCACCGCGGGTGGTAACTTTTTGGATAAAATGCCTCGTGATTGCCTAAGAATCATTGGAAGCAAATCCAAAGTTCGTAATTCACGTAACAAACCGATTGTTGCAAAAGTGAGTTCGAGCAGTTCTACCACTGGTATTTCTCCCGATGTTGTTGAACTTAAAGATATGGTGAAATCTTTACTTCTCGAAAAGAAAAACCAAAACCAAGCTCCCACTCTCGTCAAAGCGGTCGAGGAAAGGTGTTACTTGTGGTGGTGCTCATTCTTACCAAAATTTTCCAGCCACCAATGGCAACGTTTATCGTGACAATATTCAAGAATTTGTTTCCCAAGCAGCAGCAGCTAATTTCAATAAGGAATATCCCGTTTAACCGATGCCCAATTGCTAAATGCAAATTTGACCTCCCGGTTCCTCCTCTTCAACAAAACCAAGGAAATAACCAAAACCGTTACAACCAAAACCGGGGAAATAATTACATCCAAGCTTCCACCTACCAACCCCCGGTTAACCAAAGCCAAATTTATCGACCTCCGATTAATCAACCCCTGGTTCACCAATCTCAACCTTACCAAGTTCCAGCTCCGGCAAGACACAAATTTTGACAAAGAAACGATTTGAAAGCTTGTCCAAAGCTAATGACCAGTGATGAGGATACATGCAGAGACCAAAACCAAAATTTGCAAATCAATGACCAATTTAACGGACATACTTTCCAAGTTTGTGGAAATCTTAATACCGCTTCTACTTTAGGTTTCATGACTCTCCCTAAGTAATACCATTACTAACCCAAGGTAGATTGTAAATGGGTATTACCACCCGGCATCGTGTGTTGCTTATCAAGGACCCAAGAGTACTACTACTATCTTCTCCTCCAAAAGTATGGAATGTGAAATGAGGTGACAAAGGACACGGATGGCCTTCCTAACTAATACAGAAAGTACCAAAGACGTCCAACCTCCGATTGTCCAAGTTGAAACTCAAAGACCAAATTCTACTGACAGTTGTAATCTTGAGCAGTACTAACTATTTTCTTCTAATAGTACTAACTGTTGGCTTGACAGTACTAACTCTGTAGTGTTTAATTCCCAACAATCCTCCCCTAAACTTGTGATTTACCTCCAAATCATCAAGTTTCTTGAATTAACTTCATGTGACCATATATGACATTATGAATTTAGACACACAAACACTCAATGTGACTAATATGAAATTTAATGATAACCGATTTCACATTTTGCTCTAAATAATAGCCACATGAATACTTCACGATGTGACTGTTATGAATATATTGGTTACATATAATCACCTTAAATGTGGCCATAAACATAATTTAGTCACACATTTGTGATATGTTGTGGCTATTGTAAAGGCATATAGTCACATGATCGTGCTAGAAGTAAATGTGACTATACACATTAGCTTTTGGCAAGCTAACACAAACTAAACTTTAAACACACATATTAAGTTACGTGACCATATGTACCGGTTTTTTGCTACACTTAAATAATGTGTGACAAAACTTGAGTCCATGATTTAGACACATAAACAAATACTTCATGTGACAATATATGACATTATGAATTTAGACACACAAACACTCAATGTGACTAATATGAAATTTAATGATAATCGATTTCACATTTTGCTCTAAATAATAGCCACATGAATACTTCACGATGTGACTGTTATGAATATATTGGTCACATATAATCACCTTAAATGTGGCCATAAACATAATTTAGTCACACATTTTTGATATGTTGTGGCTATTGTAAAGGCATATAGTCACATGATCGTGCTAGAAGTAAATGTGACTATACACATTAGCTTTTGGCAAGCTAACACACACTAAACTTTAAACACACATATTAAGTTACGTGACCATATTTACTGGCTTTTGGCTACACTTAAATAATGTGTCACAAAAAGTTTAGTGTGACCATATATGGCATTTGGTCACAGTTTCCTAGTTATATATTAGAAAAATACTCGGTCACCCCGTGTATTTTACCGTTTATTATTGCTCGTAGTTAAGTAGTTAATGTATAATGTTTGGTAATAGGTCGGGTATTAAATCTTTCGTTCTAACGTGTTATCCCTTTACCAAGTTGTTACTATAAAAGCCTCTTCCATGCCATGGAAGAGGTGAGTTAGTCATTTCATTTATACAAGTTCATTTTCTCTCACTAGAAATGTGAAAACCTATATGATCGTTGTAGCTCTAGTTTGATTAGAACTTTAATCTAAGATAATGATAACATAGGCGGAATATTCAAACATAGAATCAATATTATCATAACAAGGTTTTACCAAACATTCATCACAGCCCCAATATTATTTGATCAAGATAATACGGTTACATCAATGAACTGTAACAGAGATCAAGGAAAACCTTGATTACCTTGAGGCTAAACCAACTAAACCCTAGGCGTCTACATTAGAGAACTCACGCCTAGAACACACACACACTTTTCTGGTGTTTACATCTTGGAGGGGTGGGGTCACCCACATAAAACAATATTTGGGATTCTTTATTATTATAGTAGAGTCCATACTAGATTTATCAAGGGGAAGGGAAAACATAATTGTATAAGGAAACTAAATCTTTTAATTCTTTAATAAACTTCATCTTTATCTTCAAGAATCATATCTTTTGGAATCTTTTATCTTTTATAGAATTTCCTCCACCAGCTAGGAGATAGAGTATAGAGATATATAGATAGTGAGAGATTTCGCCGCCCCCCTCCTCCCCCCCCACCTGATTCTCCCCCCTATTTTCCCCCCCCCCTTTCAATCCTCGTCCCCCTCCCTTGGTATCTTATCAACTCAAAATATTATTTCCCAACAATCTTTCCTAGTTGATTTAATGACAAAACCAAATAAGCACGAACTTCCTGAAGTTAAATATATGATGAAACTCCCTTAACGCTAACAAGGTTCTACAAGTGTGTGTGTGTCATCAATATTCTTCTTCCCCTTTTTGTCAATATCAAATAGGGGACTAAAGTATGAAACTTTGATCTTCACAACTACGAACCACTATTACACTTCCAATCCAAGTATTCCAATGATCCAAATTGCCCTCATGACGCCACCTCCGTAAGAATAACAAAGACTGTGCAGTAGAAACTTACACTAGCAGTAGTAGTAACAAAGGCTAGCGTAGTTAGTAAAAACCTTCATCTCGATAGTAGCATATAATGGTTAACATTTTACATTAAGCTTTCCCTGAAACCTATATGTTAAACCATTCTTGAATCTTCAATCTGTAGGCTCAATGTAAAATGATCACTAATGAAGAAAATTAAGTATACCGAACTGATGCTTGAAGTAGTAACAACCAAACTTGTGTCTTATTTTTCCTTATACCTTCTACCGTCGATGTTGAAGTATACCTATAAATGTATAAGTAGACCCACCAATTCTTGACAATTATCCTTATCTTCTTATGAGACACATAACCAAAGTGATTAGCAATGTAACGCATAAGCACCATAAGTGAATCGCACACCTTTGCTAGATTGTCAAGTCTTCCGTACAACATTTGAAAACACAAAAACGTTACCTGCCTGCTAAAAGGTATGATAAAAACAAACCCAAATAATGCCACTTCATCGTCAAATAGATGATAAATAACCCTTCTTCGGTGAACTATATATGATATCAGCACCCACATATTAACGAGCCTTTATAACTAAACCTATAGAGATATGAGAATATGTAAAACAAAAATCCAATTTGTTTGTCCAAGAACCATCTGAACAAACTTTAATCTAACCTATGTGTGTGTTGGAACCAATATGTTCCAAAATCAAAAACCAAAAATCCAAAACAAACGAACTTGGTTTTCTTAGTTTTGTCCAACATCCTTCCTTGTGTGTGTCACCCGATATCTATCATAACTGACAGTATAAATGTCCTTCACTGTCCGTTATCGGCTCAAACTGGCAGTACTAACTTTCATTGCCAGCAGTATTTAAAATCAAACAAGCAGTATTAATCCAACTGCCTATTTATGCTAGCAGTATTAACTTACTCCATATCAGTGGCAGTAGTAATACTCAAAACTAGCAGTACAAACGCTTTAATCCAATGCACTCGAATCCAAGTGGATTAAACCTTCCCCTCGAATCAAGCAGTATTAACGAACACCAAATAACAATAACTCATGGCAGCAGTACTAACGTTTCAATGACAGCAGTACTAAAAATACAAAAACAGTACTAACCAAATCGTTAAGCAGTATATCAGAAAACAACTTCTGTTACTGACCCAATGTTATTTAGATTTCAAATCACAGCATAGGAACACCAATCTGCACTAAAACCCTGAACGACTTATCTTTTTACCCTATTTTCGAGTAAAGAAACTCCAATACTTAGGGTTTGTACCAATAACAACTGCAAACGATTTGGGTTTGAATGGAACACCAAGCTGCTACGCGAGCTTCTTAATTCTTTTGTTCAACAACCTTTATCCTTACTAATTGTCTTCATGGATTCAAGTTAGGGTTTGTAAAAACCCTAATGTACATTCTCTTTTTCACGTTATTCAAGCAGCAACGACATCTTGAATCGTTTTTGTTTGCACATCTAAAATAGAAAACACAACTTGTTGCTTCTTCATGATGTCGTCTTCAGAATCTGTGTTGACGCATTTTTGTACATATGCTACCATGCTTCCCCTTGAACGACACATATAAACCCTTGTCGAATAAGGAATTAGGGTTTTTTTAAGTATAAACACAACACTTTAAAGTGTCGCAAAAATCCTAAATTCACCAGATTCGATCATAACTTATAATAGGAGCACGAACCTTCTTTCCATCATGAACACGACTTCAAAACAAACCTTGTGATCCTAGATCAAGATCCCCATGGCTCTGATACTAATTGTTAAAACCTATATGATCGTTGTAGTTCTAGTTTGATTAGAACTTTAATCTAGGATAATGATAACATAGGCGGAATATTCAAACATAGAATCAATATTATCATAACAAGGTTTTACCAAACATTCACCACAGCCCCAATATTATTTGATCAAGATAATACGGTTACATCAATGAACTGTAACAGGGATCAAGGAAAACCTTGATTACCTTGAGGCTAAACCAACTAAACCCTAGGCGTCTACATTAGAGAACTCATGCACACACACACACACTTTTCTGGTGTTTACATCTTGACACACATAAAACAATATCTAGGGATCTCTTTATATAGTAGAGTCCATCTAGATTTACAAGGGAAAACATAATTGTATAAGGAAACTAAATCTTTTAATTCTTTAATAAACTTCATCTTTATCTTCAAGAATCATATCTTTTGGAATCTTTTATCTTTTGTAGAATATCCTCCACCAGCTTGTAGAATTCCATAATTGTCATTTAAGTCCCTCTTGTTTCCTTTTCATTCATTGTTTTGTCTTATCAACTCAAAATATATTTCCCAACACTGTAGATTAGGGAACTCAAATCCTTTTGAAACCTTAGCTAATTTAGGATCATGTGTGAACATAATCCTATTATACCTCTTCAAAAAGCTTAACATCGGATTATTAGAAGAGACTGGTCATATCTTTGGATTGGCTGACAGAACCAAATCCTACCCTATAGGAATTGTCAAAGACGTAGAAGTCCACATAGGAAAACTAAAACTATTAAATGATTTCTACATAATCGTCATGAAGAAAGACCTCGAAACCCCTTTGCTTATAGGAAGAGGATTCCTTGCAACTGCCAATGCAGTTATAGACTATAGGATGGCCAATATAGCAGTAGGAGAAAGAATTACAAGGTCGGTATTTGGTGTAAAGGGAGTTGATTTAGGTGAGAAAGAAGTACCATATTGGACCACGCTTGG
This sequence comes from Tanacetum coccineum, assembly GCA_026074375.1. NCBI lineage: Eukaryota > Viridiplantae > Streptophyta > Magnoliopsida > Asterales > Asteraceae > Tanacetum > Tanacetum coccineum. Next base: position 4,127 of record BQNB010140612.1, on the reverse strand, counting down.
AAAAAGGGAATCATACAAACCATGCCCTGGCACGGACAGAGTAGGCGCATAAATCCCTTAGTACACTAGGAAAGACTTCTTAGACTGCCATTTGCCCGAAGAGTGAGATATTACTAGAGATGCTGAGATCAATCCTTTTAAGGATGTCCTTATGTTTAGAAGAATGGTTGAATTTTTAGGAGCCATACCCATAAACCTTAAGAGTAACATGTGGGAATCGGAGGACTTGATTAAAAATCCAATTAACTAGGACAAACCACCTAAAAACAGAGACAAAGCATGGCATGCCAAGATTAGACTGACTAACCCAGACGGAGAAGAGTTTACTAAACCCTAAACAATATCCCATCATTAGGAAGTTCTCAGAAGAGGAAAGTCCAAGGGAAATCATCGACTTGTGGACCACTTCTACGAACGTAAACGTGTATTTTTTTTTTGTTTTGTCGTGTTGTGATGTTTATTGTTTTTTGGGGGGTTTTGTTTTTTTTTGTTGTTGTTGGTGCCTTGTTGTTGATTTTTGTTTTATTTTGATATTTTGCAACAAAATAAGTGTAGGGGGAATATCCAGTTTTTAAGAACCAAATTCAAACATTTAAAATAAATTGTTTAGATTAATTCGCGTCAGCTTTGAGTCATATGATTGTTATGATTAATTCCAAGTTTTTATGCAGTGCTTTCTTCAGATAAAACTTCACCTAGAAAGGAAGATGGAGTTCGACCAATGGAAGAGCAAAAATTTTAAAGGCAAGCATCCCGCTCTTGTTAAAGTAGAAGGTAGAATAGACGATGAAGGAGAAGTCACGTAAGGACGTGTGACTTCGAGTCTAGCTACAAGACTCATAAATAAAGAAAAACGCTTTTTGGGAGGCAACCCAATATTTACTTTTCCCGCATATTAGGAGTATCTTGTGTTTTAATTCTTTATTGTTTGTTTTATTATGTTTAAATTGTTGTAATTCATGCTTTGTTTTGTTTATATAAAAAACTTTTTTCTTATTTGCATTCAAAGGTTTTTTGCAACAAAAATAAGGTTTTGCAACAAAATAAGTGTAGGGGGAATATCCAGTTTTTAAGAACCAAATTCAAACATTTAAAATAAATTGTTTAGATAAATTCGCGTCAGCTTTGAGTCATATGATTGTTATGATTAATTTCAGGTTTTTATGCAGTGCTTTCTTCAGATTTGACTAATAAAATTGCGTGCAGGAAATTTCTCATTAAAAATGAAGAAGAAATTTTCACAGACGCTGGAGACGAGGTCAGGATTTATCCTGACGGCGTCGCGTCTCTAGTTATGTAAAAATTCAAATTTTTTAAGTATTTCTGAAAAATAAAATGTGCAATATTTAAAACTTGTAATTCTTTTGCAAACATGTAGAAAACCTATACTTATATCATTACTCTCATCCTATCCTTACTGCTTTCATAGAGTCGAAACCCTAAACTCTCATTGTATATATATCTATCCCGCCAATTTTATGCTTGGTATAGTTGTCTTTGTCTTTGATTACAAGTTATATTTGACAAGAAGAAGCTTGAAAGATCTTAGGATGTTTTCATTAGATGACTCTTGGAGGACGATTTAACCAATTATTGCATATTTCTTCTTCATTATTGAGCAAACCGGGGGAGTACTAGTTTCTTTTACTTGTTTTCTTTTCCCTTTATTCATTTTTACTGGCACTTCTATAGATTATTGAGGACAATGTTCAACTTAAGTGTGGGGGGAAATAAGTCTTAGAAACCATTCCTTCGTTTGCTATTTGCTTGGTTCCTTAAAATGATGGGTAATATATCGAAACATAGCATAAAAATATAAATTTGACCAAAATTTATAAAATTTTGTGATACATACCGACGAAAACCAAGTATTAATAGCGTCTCATGGATAGGAATGTGTATGACTAGCACAAAAACCCTCAAAATTCCACCCCCAAAATGTGAGGTTCGCCTTTAGATCTTTAAGAATTCAGGTATTCATTATTGATACCCAAGATAATTTGTACCTTTAGCTTTCTCGAGTTAAGGTTCTAAAGCAGTCATATGTGTCTATTCCATCGTTACGGATGTGTACGTATGGTCTAGGTCGCCTTTTCTGGAGCATTGGTATCGGTATTAAAATATATGAGTGTACCGGTTGTATATTAAATTCTAGAACTTGTTTTTGTGATGCATCCCAAGACCGCATAGTGAGTATTAGGATTTGCTAGATAAGAGGAACTAGGATTAACCCATGTTTTAAACTTGTAATTGTTATTATGGTTACACCGATCATAAAACTATCCCATACCCTTGCCATGCACTCATTTTTAGTGCAGGATACCCCTAGTACAACCCTCCGAGCCTATCCTTTTTCACGATTCTTGTAATTTTCTGGTTAAGCTGGACTATTAATGAAGAGCATTGTCAACCCTTAAATCAATTGTTACACCCAAATCGCCTTAGCCTACCTTATATGTACTCACCTTTAGTACATTATTGTTTTAACCTAAGTTAATTATTTGAGTACACGGTTGCTAAGTCATTATCCTTGTAAATATTGTTTTAGGACGATTGGGATTCGTGGTAGTATTCATCTTATGAAGAATTGGGGAAGAAGTAATTTATTACCCCCGACAGAGCTCAATAAGCTCCATGTTATTTTGATCCACCTCAAATCAGATCATTAGTTAGATTATAAATAATCGAGTATGTAAAAGTTCAGGGCAAAAGTGTACGAAAAAAATGAGAAAAAGAAAAAGAAAAGAATCGAAAAAAATATATATATATAAAAGTGAAAAAAAATGTACGGGATGCCATTTGCTTATGTCTATGTTAGAGTCAAGAAAAGAAAAAGAAAGAGATTGGTGTAGAGTTTTGTAGAGTTTGTATATTTTGTCCGAGTCTTTGGCTTAGCAACCAAACCAACGTGTATTCTTATAAATAATTAGCTAACCCTTTCACCCTAAATTCACCCAAAGCCACCCAAATGTATCCCATCCATTTCCGTTTCCAATAATGTTATCTTACGCCTACACCCTACAACCCTTTAAAAGACCTATTAGATAGTAATGAATAATGCTTGCGCCTAGCGGTGGAGCTTTGATCCTTTACCAAACCTATGGTAATTTATATGCTATGACAGATAATGAGTGTTGATTCTTCGTTTTCCTATTATATTATAATTTATTATACACCCGAGAGAAAGAGAGAATCCCAAACACTTATGTGAGGTGCTAGTATATACTTTCCGTGCTTTTAATTACGAGTTCTAGAAGGTTGTGTTGTAAAATACTTTTAAAAGAGTAGGTAAAATGACCCCTCATATTGTTAGTGTCTAGATAGAAAAGCCCAATTGCTTGAGGACAAGCAAATCCCAAATGTAAGGGTATTTGATGAGGTGTCATTTTATACACTTTTTCGGGGTCGTTTAACCCTCAAAATCGTACATTTATGCCCAAAATAGGTACTTAATCATTTCTTTTTAGGTATTTCTCATTTGGAAGGCATTTGGATGAATTACACGTGACTTGGGCTTATTTGGAGAAGAAACAGACAAGACTACGGACCTACACCACTCAAGAATTTCTCTACAGTGACTGCAGATGACGTCACAGATACAACGTGACGCCGTCACAACGAAGACCAAGACGGCGTTACATGATTCCATGACGACGTCAAAGTACACGACCCAACCCATTATCTAGAATATTCTCTATCACGACGTCAAAGTACACGATTCCATGACTAAAACGCGACGCCGTCACATCGATTTTCCTACATATACAAACCCGAATTTAGGGTTTTGAGTGTGTAACTTTAAATTAAAAAGAGGATACAAACCCTAGTTTGTTTAGCAGCTGTTAGGGATGATTTTAGGGCCTAAAAACCCTATTGTACTTCCTACAACTCATGTTTTAATCAAGTAAGGTTTATTTAATCATTCAATATGTCTATGTGTTGTTTGATTTATCTATGTTCATGCTTTGTCTATAACATGCTTGGCTAAACCTTCTATTGTGTTTATTTATGATTGTATGAAACATAGAATGTAGATCTTAGTGGTGTTGGTTCTTTTGATGGATGTGCACGTTAGGTCTTAGAAAACCAGTTTTCTGTCTATAATCGATGTTGATATGTCTAGGGAA
>BQNB010140611.1:0-17393 GCA_026074375.1 Tanacetum coccineum | reverse complement strand
CTTACATTCAAACTATTAAATCTCGTTGTATTATTTCAGTCTTACATATTGATGCAACTTTGGGACAAATGTTATAACAAATTCAATTTTTATTAAATCAACGAGATTACTTTCAAACGACTCATTTAGAGGTCATTCTCTTGTATCTTGTGCTATTGTATTATGAAGTAACACAGCCCGAACATATTTCCGCTGCGACCCATTTTGGTGGTGTTACAGATTGGTATCTAAAGCCAAGGTTATAGAGAACTAGGTTGAATATTTTACCTAGACTATAATCGTTTTCATAAACATTGCATCACATCAAACTTTTTCATGTGCATACACACTACTTGCTTACTTATTTACATTACTTGCTTACATGACAAATATATATATATATATTTATATTTATTTATATATATTATATATATATATATATATATATATATATATATATATATATATATGCCTACATTCCCTTACACCTATTTTACATTTATTTATACAAGAGTTATTTATATAAATACTAGAACATTTTTCAAGACATTATGAATGTCAGGATGGTTCAAAACTCTTTCATAACTTTGCATAATATCATTTTGCATAACATTAAAACTTGACACACTCCGCCAATCCCACAAGCTACCTTTATCATTCAACTTTGAGTTTAAACACCCGTCCCATACTATTGAAACACGACTTAAACCTGTCACCTCGCAACATTTCATCTTTGAGGCACGACTCTTAGAACTGAACTAATTTTATTATATTACTCCTCTGATTTTGAAGAAAATTCCTCGAAAGAAGACTCCCATGAGTGATGCTACTATTAAGGCATTGATAGCCCAAGGCGTAGCTGATGCACTAGTTGGGTATGAAGCAAACAGAGGCAGTGGGAATGGACATGATAGCCATGGTTCATGAAGTGGCACTGGAAGAATGTTGAACACTACTCGTGAGTGCACGTATAGTGATTTCTTGAAATGTCAACCTCTTAACTTTAAGGGTACTGAAGGAGTCGTAGGGTTGACTCAATGGTTTGAGAAGATGGAATTTGTATTCCATATTAGCAACTGCACCGTTGCGTGCCAAATTAAGTTTGCCACTTGCACTCTACTTGGCAGTGCACTGGCGTGGTGGAATTCCCACGTTAAGACTGTTGGTCATGATGCTGCCTATGGGATGCCATGGAAAACATTAATGAAAATGCTGACTAACAAGTACTGTCCAAGAAGCTGGAGATTGAAATTTGGAACCTGAAGGTTAAGGGTACGGATGTTGTGAGTTACATACAACATTTTTAGGAGTTAGCATTGACGTGTGGAAGAATGTTTCCCGAGGAGTCTGATCAGGTGGAGAAATTGTTGGGGGACTTCCCGACATGATTCAAGGTAGTGTGATGGCATCCAAACCAAAGACGATGCAAGAAGCAATCGAGTTTGCTAATGATCTGATGGACCATAAGATCCGTGATTTTGCTAAAAGACAAGCTAAGAACTAAAGAAAACTTGATAACAACTCAAGTGACAACAACGCACAACAACCGCCTTTCAAGAGGCAGAATGTGGCTAGGGCTTACACTACTAGGCCTAGTGAAAAGAAGGAATATGCTGGAACCCTACCTCTGTGCAACAAGTGAAAGTTGCACCATAATAGGCCGCGCACTGTAAGGTTCGGGAATTGTAAGAAGGTTGGCCACATGACCCGGGATTGTAGGAATCCTGCTGCTACTAACAATAAAAGAACCCTCACTTACTTTGAATGTGGGAATCCAGGGCACTACAGGAGTGATATCCCGGAGTTAAAGAATCAAAACCATGGAAATCAGCCTGGAAACGGTGAAGCGCGTGGAAAGGTGTATGCCTTAGGAGGAGGAGAAACTGATCAAGACCCTAACAACATGGAAGATGATATAAAAGCTTAGACTCTAATTCCTTTAGGAATTCTCGTTGTACTTTCTCTTAAATTTCCGTTGTACTGTACGAATTATTTCAAATTATCTATCAAATTAATGTGTCGTATAAAAAATTTGTCAATTTTACTTCAATTTTTCCATTTATTCATGCAAGTCACTCCCTAAAATATTATAACTTTATAAAACATTTCACTATCACAAGATAAACCATTTTACTATCGTTGATAAATTATTTCACTAACATTTTATAAACTACCTTACAATCATTTTACCATCACCTTATAAACTATCTCGTTATTGATTCACAAAATAATAAACTACATTGCTTTCATCATATAAACTATTATTTTGCACTATTTTTACAAAAATGGGCATCGCATCATTAGCCCTCAAATATACATAGCCTGATCACCTATGTATAATTCAGAAAGGACCATGCCATGCTGAGAGTAGCCACCTTGAAAATTTTGTCAAAATCACTTTTCTACTTATATCTCCGAAATACAAAATTGTATGTGCGTATTCATAAAACGTGTTGGTCATCATAATAACTAAGTAAACCTTTACACCACCTTACTATATAAAGTCAACATCATCACATACCAAATCTTAAGCCGAAAAGTCGAGACGCATTACTAGTCGCCCTAGGAAAATCCGCCGAAAAGTTTAACCGTCATCAAGGAATTTTTTAAACTCGTACCAATGATACTCGCTATAGTAAGATAACAAAGTTGATTTGCACATACTAAGAGGAGTAAGATGAGTATCCACACCTGTTCACCAACACCACTCCGAAAAATAACTCAAACTGAATTTCGAGACGAAATTCTTTTAACACGGGGAGACTGTAACAATCCGCATTTTCATATCATTTTACGTCAATAAACTTAAACTTATTTATTTTAAACTTTTACACGTTTATTTTTAATTTCAACCGTTAAGTTAAATCACGTAAACTAAAAATCAACAATCAACGTAAACCGACGTCAAACAAATAAAAGTTTACGTCAAACAAGTGATATATTATTTTTACGAAAATAGTTTATAACTTTTCGTATTTTATTTTTATACTTTATGTAAAACGTTTACGTTTCGCATTTTGAAACCTTTTTGCATACATGTAAACCATTCTACCTATCTACGCTCAACCAAATACCCATCATTATACTCAATACCCAAAAATTATATAATTTCTACATATATCAACATATATATCCGGTTACATATACGAGACACAACACAAAACAATATCTAATTTAACTTCTAGAAACCAACATGCGCTAAATACTAATGCAAGCAACCATCTTACACATCCATCAACTTTCTTACACCAACCATACTCTCCTCCATGCCAATCTCTTATAAACCATAACCCCTCCCTCTAAAATCATGAATTGAGTATGTTTTGTCTCTTAAATATTTTGGTTATAAAATGAACCTAGCACAAGTCTTCATTCACTTCACAATTCACAACTAACAAAATCAAATATCCTCTCTTGTTTCCTTACCAAAACCTACGGCCAAAATAAGCTCACAAAACATTTTATAGTTTTCCATTTCTTGATATTACAAGTATACAAGGTTAATCAAGGGTATAATCTAAGGTGTTTCAAGTTGGTTTGCATGTTAAGGTTCCATTTAAAGCAAAAGTTTTTCAAGAACTAGTTAGGGTTTTCATATTCAAGACTTGGGGTTTTTATAAGGATTTTGGGGTTTAAAAAAAATCAAAGTCTAGGGTATCTAGTTCATCACATACTTGTAAGCATACTACATTCACTCTTTGATTTCCATACGTAATGATTATGTTATATCATATTTCTATACTTACATTATGTATTTTATTACATAAGCATCTTAATTATAAAGTTATATCATCAACTAGTTTACTTTTATAAACATTTGCAAATAAATCAAGAACACTACTTACTTATGATTTTATACATGTGGTTAGGTTTAAAATTCATAAACTAGCTTATTTGATGTTATGATTATTTCATGATATTGTGAAGTGTTGGATGAGATTAGGTTAGTGGATCATTGTGGATTTTGAAAGTGATTGAAATACATAGACTAGTGGATTTATGGTGTGAAAATGGAGTATAAATACTTGACAAAAACTTTGTAAAATGCCTTTTGGGACAGCAGCTTTCAAACAGAATGTTAGAGTCATTTAGTTGAGCTAAAACCTTAAAAATGTGTTAGTATATCTGTTAGGAATACGAAATTCCTAGGAAAGTGTCGATCACTCCATAGATAACAGTCGTTAGCTCATTTAGTTATTTTTGGAACCTTAATAGGCCAAGTTAGGAAAAGCCCATGGAAAGCCCATGTAAGCCCATCCATGGCCGGCCTTATTAGGGTATAAATACACATCTCCATGCTTTGAAGAGGTGGTTGGTTGGTTGTATGTCTCATTTTTCACATAATGCATTTCATGTTCTATACTTTCTCTCACTAGAATAATACATCCTTCCTCCCACTTTCTCTCTCTAGTTCTTGGTTCATATATCAAAGATTACTTGTATTCTACAATTGGTATCAAAAGCCATGAAGTGATTTGCTTAGTTTTTTGTGTTTATTTATTTCTTTTGGTTTGTTTTTTTCATATGCCTTTTCTTCTTTTCTTTTGTTTTTCGAAGCTTAGTTGTACACTAAAAGATCATTTACCTAGGTAAAGTTGATCTAGTATCTTTGGATATAGGTGTATTTGCTTTGGATCAAAGAAAATCTCATTTTTGTTCATCTTTTGTTTTCAAAAAACCTTATAAAGTACAAATATTGATTTTGAATTTTTCGGCTGAAAAACCTTAAAGTTGTTATTTTTAAGGTACCTATAGGTTTAAGAATACTAGTTGTACAAGAAATTTTGGAAAAAAACAATCAAAAAGGTGTTTTTTGTGTTTTAAAGATTTTGAGTTTCGTCCGTGTGTTACCCTAATTCGCAGTGCACGAATTGGCAATTTAGTGTTACCCAAATTCGCAATACCCGAATTAGCAATTTCTGTTGCATCCGAATTCGCAATATCCGAATTAGCAATTTTTGTTGTAGCTGAATTTGCAATACCCGAATTAGCAATTTCAGTTGTAGCCGAATTCGCAATATCCAAATTAGCAATTTATGTTGTAGCCGAATTCGCAATACCCGAATTAGCAATTTCTATTATAGCCGAATTTGCAATATCCGAATTAGCAACTTCAGTTGTAGCCGAATTCGTAACATACGAATTAGCAACACCCAAATTCGCAATTTGCTTAAAAACCCGAATTTGCAATTTGTTTAATCAACCGAATTGGCAACAAAAACTTAAAACTCAAATTGATTAATCAAAATTATACGGTTTATTCTTTGACTTGTAAAATCCCGTGAAACACTCACTTGTTTTCCCGGTTTTGTCAAAAATTGTAAAATCCCGTGTAGTTTCAAGACTTAAAACACACAAAAGACAACACCCTCAAACACAATTACTTTCTATCACCGCTCGATCAAACAGTAATCTTTGAACATACCAATTTATAAATGGCGACTCTTGCTGACAAAGCGATTCTTTCGGGTGCTGACAATCGTCCACCCATGTTGGAAAAGGAAATGTATGATTCTTGGAAAAGCAGAATGGAGCTATACATGTTGAATAGACAACATGGACGAATGATCCTTGAATCCGTTGAAAATGGTCCACTCATTTGGCCTTCAATTGAAGAAAATAGAGTGACTAGACCTAAGAAATATTCTGAGTTATCTCCTACAGAAGCAATTCAAGCTGATTGTGATATTAAGGCAACCAATATCATTCTCCAAGGACTACCACCTGAGGTCTATGCATTGGTTAGCAATCATAAAGTCGCCAAGGAACTTTGGGAAAGAATTCAACTTCTCATGCAAGGAACTTCATTGACGAAACAGGAAAGAGAGTGTAAGCTTTATGATGAATTCGATAAGTTTGCTTATAAGAAGGGGGAAACACTTCATGATTTCTACTTGAGATTTTCACTGCTACTCAATGACATGAACATCTACAATATGAAACTGGAACAATTTCAAGTGAACACCAAGTTTTTGAATACTCTTCCTCCTGAATGGAGCAAATTTGTGACAGATGTCAAACTGGTTCGGGATTTGCACACAACTAACATTGATCAGCTTCATGCTTACTTGGGACAACATGAATTTCATGCAAATGAGGTTCGTTTAATGCATGAACGCAACTCAGATCCGCTTGCTTTGGTTGCAACCCATCAGATGACCCAGTCTCCTTATCAAACTCATCAAAACTCATACCAAAACACTCAATTTCATCAACAAGTTTCACCATATCAGTCTTCACAGTTTGGATCACCTTATCAGTCTTAACAATACTCAACCAATCAATCAACACATCTTTCAATCACTTATCCGCCAAGTGATTATCCATTATCCGTTCACCACAACATTTATTCTCCACAACCATCCATCCCACATTTGGAATATGCTCCCACTATTAACCAACAAAAATAACAATATGAATTTCCCCAACTTGACTCTGGTTTAATTGTTCCAGTGTTCAAGCATGGTGACGACCTCATTGATGCAATCAATCATATGATGTCATTCTTGACTTCTGTCATCACATCTCGATATCCTGCTACCAACAACCAGCTAAGGACTTCGTTAAACCCTAGGCAACAAGCTACCATTTATGATATGATGGAAGAGTGACTTTTTCAACTTATAACTCAACCAAACAGTTACGTGGAGAAAAATTTCCATTTTTCTATAGGTTTTGACTAGACCTAAACACTCCTTATGAGCATAGTGGAAAGCAATTCTGGGAAATAAAGACTGTTATTGTTACAACTGCAAGGGGAGGACACAGTCCAAAAATAGTGGACTAAACTTAAAGGGAAAACTGGAATGTTTCGTGGTTTGAGGTTATAGTGTTGCTTAGTACAAGATTAAGCAAATGGCTCTCAAAATTCACTGAGGATGGAACTACGCATTTTTGGCAGATCAAAGAATAGCATTTAAGGTCCAAGCCACCACAGACTGTCTTTATCTCATAATGCGACTTATCATAGCCGATGATTTGGATGCATATGACTCTGATTGTGATGAACTCAACACTGCCAAAGTTGCTCCTCTGGCGTAATTTATCTCATTATGGTCAGATGCTCTCGTTGAGTACATATTTAATAATGTGGATAACCATTGCATTAATCAAAGGTGTGTAGGTGATACCTTCTTCTGAATTAGTCAAAACTGTTCGTGAACCATTCAGAGACTCTAAAATAACCAGTGATTGCAGCTATCAGTCCATTATTCTCATTAAGTTTGTGACAGAATCACAACAGGCATGCTGTCAGAATTCTAACTCCATCTATCACACAAGATGCACTGATTTTTCTGTAATGAACAAATGAAAACCTAAGTAATTTTTATTGTATAAAGATAAATTGATAATAAAAGTGTCATGATACTCTTTAACTGCTGAGCTTGAAAGATATAAGGGAAGAAAAAGTTAAAGTTTTGAAGAAGGACAAAAAATTTTAATTAAAGAGTAGAGATAACTGTTTCAGATTTCATGTGAACAGTTCTGTAGAGATTGATCTTCTTATAAACATACTCTTTCAGACATGTAAAAGAATAAGTTAATCTTTAATTGCACAAAAAGTTTACTCTTCTCAAAAATGATTTTAAGAAAGAAGAATCTAGAAACATTAATAGAGACATTGCTTTAGAAAAGAAGATCAAACAACTGGATAATATTGTTTTTAAAAGAGATCAATCAGCATAAATTGTTTACATGTTGACGAAACCTCAGTTTTTCTATGATCATTACACCTAAACAAGGCGGGCCTTTCTAAGGTTTTCAAAACCCTTTCTATCTGAAGAAAGCTTAGCAGTTGGAACCTAAGCTTTATAATGGTAATGTCATTAAGAACACTAGTACCATTGTGATTCCTGACTTCGAAGAGACCCTTGTGCTTGCTGAAGAGAGTCATTCAATTATGCTTTTTGTAAAACAAACAGGAATCCAATGATGTTAGAAAATAAAGTCAATACTACACCAGTCAATTATGTTGTTCTTAACCAACTTTCTCAAGATTTTGAAACCCGATTTGTTCCACAAACTATCTTATCTGCTGAACAAGCCTTTTGGCCTCAGAATTCTATGAATTCTTTAGATCTCACTCATTCTTGTAGACCCACCAAAGTTAAGGTTCCTAAAGTCAGCATGGTTAATACGAGTTTGAAGAAACTTAAACACCATCTTGCTGGTTTTGACATTTAGTTGTGGCAAATAGGGATGTGACAGTTCTGCTGCGCGCGCCACAGCCATCACTGAGGGCTCTTGGGGGTTTGAACATACAAAATCTTGTTTTAGGGATGAAATAATTCCATTTGTAAAAGCTCTGAAGAACTTATTCAACACATTCGATCAATATTTAATTGATGAACTTTTTGAAGTCCAAAATGTCTTTCATCAAATGGAACAGGCTGTGGAACAACATTGTTTAGAGTCCAAAACATTTGAAGTTAAAATGAATCAAGTTTTAAATGAAAACGAACGACTCTTAAAACAAGTCATTAACAAAGATATAGTGAACGTAATTATGAATTCTTATGTGGAAAATGCTTCTGTGAATGTGCATGAATGTGAAAAGTGTCTCCAACTTAAGACTGAGCTTCTCAACAAAAAGGATTTCATTGAAAAAGAGACTTACGATAAACTGTTCAAAAGTTTTACCACTCTTGAAAAATATTGCATCTCTTTAGAAGTTGACACTCAACTTAATCAGGAAATCTTTCAAAGGGACAATTATGTTTCAAATCAAAGTGCCTAAGTTTTGATCTGTATTTTGAATTAAACGGAATTGAAAGGCTCCGTCCAAAAGACATCCACTGTCATAAAAGCTTGAAAAAGCAGAGAATTAAATCTAAAAGTGGAAAATTGAATGAGGATAAGGATTCAAAAAGGACATAGCAAGAGATTGAAAACGATAATATTGATTTGTGATCATAGCGGTGCCAAGTTAATACTAAGACCATGAACATTTTAAAAACAGACTTTTAAGCAACTTTATGACTCGATCAATACAACACGGGACTCCTCGATCAAAAGAACAATGTGATGCTTTAGTTAGTCAAGTCAATCAAAAGTTTGTAGAAATCTCTGATTTAAATGTAAGTCTTCAGGAAAAGGATTTGGTCATTACAACTCTCAATAATGAATTAAGAAAACTTAAAGGAAACGATTTAGCTGATAATGTTGTTACCAAACACCCTGTTGCTCCAGAAATGCTTAAAGTTGATGTGGAACCAATAGCCCCTAAACTGTTGAATAATAAGACAGCTCACTCTTATTACCTTAAGCACACTTAGGAACAATCTATGATTCTTATGGAGGCATTAGAACAAGGAAAATCATAAAATCCTCTTAATAATCCCTTAGACTCTGCTTGTAAGTATACCAAACAAATTCAGGAGTTGCTTATAATAATTGGTCAAACCTGGACCTAACATCTTAACAATGTCAAGTAAAAAATTAGTGGCTCTGTGACTCCAAAGAATAGGAAAAAAAGTTTTGATTCACTGATCCATCACATCTTCAGGAAACACAAAACACAAAAACAACTTGTCATTACAACCCTAAGTTGTCTAACAAACCTATGTTGTCTACTTACAGAGAGTAAAAACGTTTACTAGGTGCGGCGGATCAAAAAAACCCTAACATTCAGCCTTCAAAGGCAATACAAAGAAAGGAAGATTCAGCAAACACCAGTAGTACATAGGAAGAATAAAGAGAGCACTACCCTAGGACAGTTAAATATAGTTTGAAAAATAAGAATTGTTTTGTTAAACCTAAAGAACATGCAAATGTGTAGCATTCCAAGCTTAATGCAAATTCTAAACTTCTATGTGTTAAGTGTAATGGTGATGCTTTTATATAATCATTGATTTGTATTGTACTTGATTTTATCTAATGATGTGAATGCTCGTGCTAAATTAACAGCTGTTAAGTAAAAGTTCAAAGAGAAAAGATTTGGAAACAACAGGAAAAGTGTTCACAAATAATTGGTACAATTGGTAGACCTACATTGGTCAGGGACTCTTCACTGTATTTGGAAAAGCGTTCCATTTTAACTAGGATAAACACAACCACCCTCCCTCCCCCCCCCCCCCCCCTACCACCCCCCCCCCCTTTTGTATTTTTTAGTTCCCTTAGAAAACCATCTTCTCTAGAAAGTGATACACCTTAGCATGTTGGAAAATTGGTTTACTCAGGGGAAACTAGGGTATCTTAAAACTACTGTTCCGTTAGCTAACCTAAGCTTGCTAAATCTATATCTGCTAACCAAAAAAGGAACCGGTAAAATCTTGGGATCATAGTTTCGATGTTCCATTTCCTCTCTTGATGAATGCAGGTCGTTCAAATTGTTCTTGTATTTGGAACTTCGGCTGATCACTTGCATATGACGGAGAGATCGCTCTCAGCTTACTAATTTCATCAAAAAAAAATTGGGTACAGTCAAATTCGGAAATGATCATGTGGCAAAGATATTGGGATATGGTGATTATCAGATTGAGAATGTTATGATCTCAAGGGTTTACTACGTAGAAGGACTTGGCCATAACTTATTCTCCGTATGGAAATTCTGTGATTCGAACCTTGAAGTGGCTTTTCATCAACACACCTGCTTTATTTGTAATCTGAAGGTTGTTTTTGTTGATATAGTGTCTGATTCTCGTAATGTGCAACAATCTGTATACTCTGTCTCTGGAGATATTGATGACGTCCTCCCCAATATGTCTTTTGTCAAAGGCCTCAAAGACTAAGTTATGGCTATGGCACCAACGTCAGTCTCATCTAAACTTTGGTGCAATCAGCCATTTAGCTAGACACGGTCTTGTTCGAGGTCTCCTTAAGCTAAATTTTGAAAAGGACCATCTGTGTTTTGCTTGTGCTATGGGCAAAAGCAAGAAGAAACCCTACAAACCTAAATCTGAAGACACTAACCAAGAAAAACTCTATCTCTTGCACATGGATCTTTGTGGACCAATGCGTGTCGCAAGTGTTAACGGAAAGAAGTACATCCTCGTCATTGTCGATGATTACTCTCGATTTACATGGGTAAAGTGCTTAAGGTCAAAAGATAAAGCTCCTGATTTTATAATCAAGTTTCTCAAGATGATCCAAGTGCGGCTTAAAGTACTTGTCTAACGAATCAGAATAGATAATGGAACTGAGTTTGTTAATCAAACTTTTTGCTGTGGAATAATTATGGAGTAGGTTGGCATCTTCTATGTAACATATGTTTGCTCGCTTCAATAGCAAAATGGTGTGTTGAAGAGTCATCTTATGCTAATTGAAGCTGATTACCGCACATGTTAATTTATGCAAAGCTCGTTATTTTTATGGGCACAAAAGCAGCTGCTACCGATGTTATAACCAAACATCGTTCATCTTTTCGTCTTCATCATGGCAAAACACCATATGAGCTTTTACATGGCAAACTTCCCGACTTATCATTTTTCCACGTATTTGGTGCACTTTGTTATCCAACAAATGATAGCGAGAACTTGGGTAAGTTACAACTGAAAGCTGATATTAGTATTTTCATTAGCTATGCATCCATAAAAAAAGCATTTCGAATTTACAACCGACGTACCAGAAGAATCATCGAAACAATTCATATAGATTTTGACGAGCTGACAGCGATGGCTTCTAAACACAGTAGTTCAGGACCCGCACTTCATGAAATGACTTTTGCAACAATCAGTTCAGGACTCGTGCCAAACCCTCCTCCTTCAACACCGTTTGTACCACCTTCAAGAACTGATTGGGATCTTTTGTTTCAACCACTGTTTGATAAATTACTCAACCCTTCATCAAGTGTTGATCGCCCAGTACCTGAAGTCATTGCTCCAATTGCTGAAGTAGTAGCCCCAGATCCTGCTGCATCAAGCGGTTCACCTTCCTCAACAACTGTTGACCAAGATGCACATCAAATTAGTAACTCACAAACAACACCCGAAAACACAATCTCCTATCATTCCTAACTGATGTAGAAGAACGACAATCATGACTTTAGTATTCTCACACATGAATAAAGATCCATTCTTTGGTATTCTCTTTTTTTTTTTTCTTATTTTTTTTTTTTCTGCAATATTATATAAAATATCAGAGTCAGAAAATATAGAGATGAATATGATTGTGCGTTCTTCGTGTCTTTTCGGAGGATTGCGTAAATGATTCCACCAGACATATATTGTGATAAATCGAGCGCCTACTCTCTACTACCTCCCTCAGAGTGTTACATTAAAATTGTGCGATCCTAAGAGCAATTGCTGCTGCTGATGACCACCTCGATCTGCCTGAGACTACTCTTCAAGAGTATAGATAACCGCAACTCGTTTCACATATTAGTAGACTGTCTCGAATCAGAATATCTTCCTAGTGCATCTCACGTAATGATGTGATTTGTTACTCATGAGATATGGCCTCTCTGTGTCACTAGACAGGCTAGATTGCTCGAGTGTGCATGACCAGCATAGAAAAGGTATATGAAAGAGAAGAATAAGTAGAAGTCTTCGCATGTGTTGAGAAGAAGTCAATTGACTTCTAAAGTATAGGATGCTAGAAGAGAAGGTAAGTTATCTTGACGTGTACCAGCGGAGTAGTACTGAGACCAGATCGTCTGCCGCGATCTCTAGTGATAATGTTACGAGATTGGTTTAGAGTTGACTCGTTAAAAGACATGGGATTACTATACTCATAGTGACCGAGAGATTGTGAGAAGACATGAGTGAAGCGTACTATATAGTGAAGAGTTCAAAAGGCTCTGTCGGCCCGCGCCTTTGTGTAGATAACCTGCTCGTTGAACGTGAGAAAGCCGGAGTTAATAGAGTTCTGAGAAAGGTGGCCTACTATCTGGCCTATGTACTTGTATGTCTGCAAGTCTATCGCAATCTGTGCGTTTACGCGAGATATGTATGAACATCGCTCTAGAGTCAGATGAGAGATACGCACATGAGTTGCGCTAAATAGATTGTATATATGAGACTAATTGGTCTTATGTCATTCGGACACTCGTGCTCTTACAATGTGTGTTGACTTCGCTGAGTGAAGGTTCCATAATGTCAGTATCCAGACTGTTCCTCCCCGCGCCATAGCACGGAGTGGGATGATAAGCTCTAGATACCCCGTGATCAGATATTGCTCTCCATCAAACATATAAGATCCGTTTGGCCACTGTCGAGGGTGCTCGGTAGTGAAACCTCCTCGCTCTCTCTACCTCGACTAGGTACACATAAAATCAAACCACAATGACGGATTAGAATTTTTACTAACAATGCACTAATCTCTGGTCTGCGTTGTAGTGAGTAGAATGTGTCTGTTGACTACGAGGTTTGATGATGCGTCACCAGGAGTCTCTCAGACGAAGCCTGATGGATCCCACATTGTTCATCAGATGACAAGGCAAAAGATATTCTCTCTAAGTATCAAATCTATGTTTGATGATATAATCTTTACGTCTACTTACACCCTGAACTATGTGGACCAATTTTCAAACTTATGTGTTCAAAGTACTTAAGATGTCGATGATGGGAAAAATATCATTTTTTCTAGGATTACAGATTGTCACAAAGTCACTAGAAGACATCTTTCTAAACCAGTCTAAATATGCTCTAGAATCTTTAAAATAATATGGTATGGAATCTAGTGACCCCGTGGATACTCCAATGGTGGAGAAATCTAAACTGGATGAAGATACAAAAGGGAAAGCCGTTGACCCTACACACTATCGTGGAATGGTGGGCTACTGGGTATGTGCTTAATTAAACCATACCTTTTTTCCATTTGAAATACAGACTTAAATGACCAAAAACAGTCAAAAATTGACTAATATATGTTTGTTATGCATTGTGTTGTGCAGGGAATACGGAATATCACACAAAAGGACGAAAAACAAAGCAAAATAATGACAAAACTGGGCAGGAATGGAAAGTGTGAAAAGACGATAGCAAATCAAAGCCAAAAGTTCATCAAGTCAAAAAGTCAACAGAAAAGTCAAACAAGGTCAAAGGTCAAGAGGAAGTCAAATCAAAAGAAATATAACTTGAGGACCAAAAATGCAAATCCCTAAGTGTATTACAAGAAGAAAAGGACTACAAGGGTGGTGGAAAAAATTGCAATGAATTCAAATACAGTAGAGGACTTAACTGCCAAATCCCATACTTGTATGACACATAGGACTGAGTTTACAAAACTCTTTCTTATATGGTTGAGGGGCTATTTTGCCAAGGTCCCCAAAATTGTTTTCACCAAAGGATGAATTTTGCTAAGAGATCATATAAATGGGAGGGACCAATCTGGCCATTTACCCAAACTTCACCCCCACCCAAATACAACCTTTTCCCTCCAAAAGGCTCAAAGCCCCATTTTCACTCAAGGGTCTTCTTTCCCCACCTTTTACCTGAATGAAAACATTCATCAAAACCCTGGATAAACATTCCTTCTCACTCCACAAAACCCCTAACACTTTAGACATGCTGGCAATCTCAACTTTTTCAATATCAACAAATTTTCAACGATGGAGAATGACCTTGGAAAAAGAATTAAGGGCTGGGATTTGTCTAAGAATGCTCTCACACAACAACATTAATGTGGTTTTGTCTCACAAAAGAAAACTACAACCTGGGAAGACCAAGGATGAGAAATAGTCTAAATAGGACCCTTTGTAAGCCAAAAAAGGTATTCTAGCTTATTGACGTTTAAGTGTAATTTAAATTATGTCATTTTAGTCTTTTAAAAGATTATTGCAACTGTTTTTCGTTTGATTGTTTTTAGAATTAATGAAGCAATGAGTTTTTTTTATGTTGAAATCCAATTGTGAATTCCAGTCTCAAGTTATTACAAGTGCTTAATTGTGTTTTAAAAGCTTTCAATATTAGCTTACATGATAAGCTGTTTCTAACTAAAGATAACTAAATTAAGGGTAAGTAGTTAAGAGAAATAAAAAAAAGGGTCACCCAAAAATACACAGCTTAATTTTTTGGATGATAGACAAACAAAGGATGTGCTTATGGACATTACTAGATGTCTTTTGACAAGTAGAGCTTGTAGATAGCTTTGTAAAAGCTTAAGCAGCCCTGTTTAAGCAAGGGTGTTGTAAGTCTCTCTTTTTCTCGATTTTCTTACTTACTTGTAGTAGAACTGATTAGTAGCGCTTTTTGTTACTTATATTTGCTTATTTTGCCTTTATTAATGTTGTTTAGTGCTTATCATGCTTAGATTTCAGTTCAAAAAATGATTTGTAAAACTTTCCTAGTTAGTACTGGTAAGCATGTGTAGTTAATACTGTTAGCTTAATTTAGCTTATTTAAGTGCTTATCACTGATTGAAAATATGCTCGAATAAGTATTTTTATTTTGTCATTTGATAATCTGTTTTTAACAAATTAGGATCCAATCAGCTTGAAATAAAATGACTTTTGAAAACTTTAAGAGGTTTTTAGAACTAGCGGTACTAACTCAAAGCTAGCGGTACTAACTCCAAGTTAGTACCGGTAGTTGAACTGTTGGATTTTTAATTTGCTTATTTTGGTGGCTTATTCGCTACTGTCTTTGTGCTTTATTTGTGCTTAATATTGATGTGTGATTATCTTTTGTTGAGTCCCTTGTCCTAAATCTCCATAAAACAGCCTCAAAAAGCCATTTCAATTCTTAAAGGGGTGTTTGGGTTAAGACCCAAAATGGGTCAAAAATGGTTATAAACTGTCTTGGGTTCTCAAGTCATATTTCATTAGCTTTAAAATGGTCTAATAGATAGTCTTAATAAGTTTTAAATTAGCTTTATAATGTTTTTATGATTTTCTAAGCATATGTCAAATTTGTGGTGTTTTTATGGTTTGTGCATGCATAATCTTTGATTTTAAGTTTGGGTAATGTTTAAGAGTTGTTTTGAGTCCATTTTAATCATTAGAATACATTAAAAATCTGGTCATAAAGGATTTAAATCTGTTTTATAGGTTTAAGAGCAAATGGGTCAAAAATGTCTAAAATTTCCTATTTATGGTTCAGTTTTCACCAATTTTTGATCTCACTTTTAGGTTAGTTAGATTAGGTTTTAGGTTATGATTTTTTGAGCATAAGCTCATTGGAGGGTGAACTAAATCTGTTTGAGGTTTGTTTAAAGTTTTGAGCTTATTTCAGTAGCTTATTTTAGGTCTAAAAGTGCTTATTTTCATTAAAATCCAAAAAATAGTAGTGTAGTCATTTGTGCTTATTTCAGTGGCTTATTTAAAAAAGTGAATAGGTGGGCTTAATAAGGACTCATTAGTGAGCTTATTTCCAAAAGCCCACTTTTCAGTTTGGCTTATTGGTGATTTTAGCTTATTTTGAATTTGGCTTATTTAAGAAAAAGTTAGAGTTTACTACTTTTTGATGCAAATTGAGTTAAGTTAAGTTGTGTTTGGTTGAAAAAGCTTTTTGGAATCAGATTAAGCAACATATAAGCTTTCCAAAACATCTCTCCTTTTTGAATTTGAGCTTATTTTGAGTTTGTAGTGTCCAAAATACCAAAAACCAAAATTTTAGCTTACTTTCTGCAATCAGCAGCTAAATTGGCTTTTTGGAGCTTATAAAGTGCTTATTTTCGCAAGGTGTCTTTATTAAAGTTGCTTAAAAACATGTTGTGAACAACTTTCGTGTTTTGCGTTTTGGCTAAAAACGACTTTTTAAAATCAGCACTTTTTGGGGACTTGGACTAAAATCGGGATTGGGGTTCAGGGTAGGAAAAAAAGAATTTATTTTGGTCTTTTGTCACAAATAGTCCCTGTCGTTAGTCCATTGTTAGTCCTTGTTAGTTTTAGTTTAATTATTAGTTAGGTTTAGTTTTAATTAGTTTAATTAAGCTTTAACCATTAGATAAAATTTGGGGCTTTTAATTTTGTTAAATTTCTGCACTTTTTCTCCACTTAGTGTAATTTTTATAAAAAAATTAGGTTTTTAGCCCTCGTTTTTCGTGCCCGTTTTAGGTTTTAAGTTATTTAGCTTTCGTTTTTAGGTTTTATTTAATCTTTTGGCTTATTTAACTTGTAGAAATAGAAAACCAAGCCTAACCTTGTCATATTCAAACATCGTTTATCAATTCGTGATTCGATTTTCCATTCAAGCCTCGTTGGGACAAAACGACCCGGAGACACTCTATACTGCTTCCGGTTTCATTGATTTCGCGGATTTTGTTCCTTGTTGTATATTTATATTTGTTTACATTTATCTATGTATAAAGAAGGTTGAGTTCGCGTGAGTCAATTTTTGGCGCCGT
This sequence comes from Tanacetum coccineum, assembly GCA_026074375.1. Classification (NCBI taxonomy): domain Eukaryota; kingdom Viridiplantae; phylum Streptophyta; class Magnoliopsida; order Asterales; family Asteraceae; genus Tanacetum; species Tanacetum coccineum. The sequence continues at coordinate 191 of BQNB010140611.1, read as the reverse complement.
TGCCGGGGATGAATGAATGCGTAGCCTTGGCCGATCTCGGTGCAAGCATCAACCTAATGCCTCTCTCCATTTGGAAAGAACTAAGTCTCCCAGCTTTGACCAAAACCCGAATGATACTTGAACTTGCCGACCGAACGATTTCTACTCCCACCGGCATCGCCAAGGATGTTTTCGTTAAAGTTGAAATGTTC
>BQNB010140610.1:0-17393 GCA_026074375.1 Tanacetum coccineum | reverse complement strand
AAAGTTTAGATTGGTTATCTAAAACTACGGGAAAATTAAGGCAAACGCTTAAAAACTATTAAGGCAAAACTAATTTAACTAAAAAAGCAAACCAGGAATCCTAAAACGCGACCTAAAAGCCCTAAATTATCAAAATTAAGTCCTAAAATGATCTTTTTGAATTTTATAAGTCCTAATTAACTAAAAGATAAGAACTAAGAAAACTACTAAAAACGTGAACAGGATTCAATCCCGTTCTTTAAAAAATCAAATTTTGCAATTTTAACCCTGCAAAAGCAAATCTAATTTTTCTAAGTCCTAAATGTTAAAAGAAAATTTTCTAAAAAAGAATTATATTTTTTTGACTTTTTTATAATTTTTTATGAATTAAAAACGATTTTAATAAAATTAAATGTTTAAAAATACTAAACTATTTAATAAAAATCTGAAAAATTAGCAAAAGTGCATTAAACAATAAAGAATCTAATAAAAATAAGCTGGGAAAAACAGCTTATCAAATAAGCTGTGAAATACGCTAAAAACGGCTTATAAGCCAAAAGAGCCATAACGTGTATAAGTATTTAATTTTGCAAGATAAAATCGAGAAAGACCCTAGGGCGAGTGGTAGTGTGTGTGGTGTAAAACGTTTGGTTGAATTGGGGTAGAGTTCTCGGGTTCGAGTCCTGCTCACCCTTGACTTCCCCCAATTCCCAAATGTTTTTTACTTGCCATTTTTTTTACAACTTTTTAGAAGACTTAAAAATAAGCACTTTTTATAAAAACACTTTTTTTATAAACCAAAAATAATCTGTGAAAGAGTGACAGAATAAGCTTGAAACACTTAATGACTTTTTTGCTAACTGTTTTACTAATTAAGCACTAAAAAGCAAACCACAAAGAGAAATAAGCTAAGGCAGATGATAAGCTATATCTAAAAAGCACTTTTGAACAAAATTAAGCAACTGCAATAAGCTAGAAAGACAGAATAATCAAAAAGCTATAAAACTTAGGAATTTTAAGCTAAAATACAAATAAGCTCAAATAAGCTCTAAACTAAAGGAATTAAGCTAAAGTGGGCTTAAACTAACCTAATAAGCTATACTAAACCTAAATTAAGCAAATGCAATAAGCTAATAAGCCTAAATAAGCAAATTAGCTTTTTGGCCAAAACTAATAAGCAAACAGCCAAAAGGGACTTTTCTAGCTTATTTTTAAGCTAGAAAAAGGATCCTTATGGCTTAGTGGCTTATACCACTAAAAAGAATGGCCAAAAAGCTAAAATAAGCAACAATGAAAAAGCAGTTTGAAATTCAAATAAGCACTTAAAAAGCTTCATGAAAAGGCTATCTCACACAGATTCAACACTTAGAGAAATTTCCTTAAACTTTTGCAATCTTAACAAATCACCACTTTTGAGCTTAAAAATAAGCAAACAAATAGAACCTTATGACTATATAACCTACAAACAGATTAAGATTTGACCTCAAAGAACAAGAATCAACAATCAAAAGAGAGTTTGAAATTCAGGATAAGCCACAATAAGCAATTGAAAAAGCAATTTCTCAAAATTTTCGAACACTTAGCAAATTTTTGACAAATGGCAAAAATGCAAACCAACAAATGCAGGCTATTGTCTTTGGTTTCTAACTTGTTTTAACGCATGCATAAACACAAAAACATCACAAAAAGCTCAATAAGCAAAAGCACAATCAAATAAGCAAATAAAATAAGCTTTAACCTCACAGTTTCAAACAACAAATTCTTAAAACCTTAAAAATGAGATTTAACACTTAAAAACTAAAACAAACTGAATCTTGGGACTAATCTAAACTAAACTAATGTGACTCAAGTGCACAAAATAGGTTTTGACCCATTTTGACCCATTAAAACAGTTAAACCAAACACTTCTATAAAAACTGTTTTGGGTTTTTTTTAAGAGATTTATGCTTATTTAAAGCACAAATTCAAAAGACCAGATATTAAATAAGTAAAACAAACAATATTAAGCAAATTTTAATATCCAATAAGCACTTAAATAAGCTAAAACAGATTATGCAAGTTTATAAGCTATTTCAAGACAAATTAAAAGAGAACTTAAAAAAATGATCTCTAAACTATAAAACAAACATAATAAGCATTAAACATCATAAGCAAACATAAATAAGCAAATATAAGCAGACATTAAGCACAAATAAGCAGTTGAATAGTGAATAAGCTAAAAATGGAAAAATGAAACTTACAAATGCCCTTGCTCAAAACAGGGCAAATGAGCTCAAAAGAGCTTATCTACAAGCTCTCATTAAAGATAAGCTAGTAGTGTCCATAAGCCCATCCAAGTTTGGCTTATCATCCAAAAAGCTTTTTTGGTGATTTTTGGTAAAATAAACTTAAACCTTACAAACTATGAAAGAGTTTTGTAAGACTTAAGTAACAGCTTAAGAATGTTATAAAAAGAGCTTTTGTGAGCTTATAAAACAGTTTTAAATCATCAAACACTTTAACTTAAAAACGGGGTAAAACATAAAAACTTCAATCTTTCATTAAACTTAAAATCATTACAAGGCTTTTAAGAAAACATTACAAAAAAAACTTAAATTATAAGCTGAAAACTACTAAAAAAACTTAGTTGCCCAAAGGCTTACAAATGAGCCTATTTATACTAAGCCATAGAAGATTCTAGGAGTGTGCTTTCTTTGTGAGAGCTCTTGCAGGTGTGTTTGTTGTGTGGGAGGGATCCAAGAGTCATCATAGCCATCCAAAATTGAGTAGTGTCTAAGTCATATCATCATATCCATTGATCTGTTGTCTTGATTCTTGACGAATAGGGGAGCTAAGGATTGCCAAGGTGGCAATTGGTGGGATAAGGTTGGTCGACAAGGGGGAGAAGAAAGGGGGATTATGTCTTGTCTGGTAGTGAGGACAAGACACAAGAAGATGATGAATAATGTTCCTGTAATTTTTGAAAGATTGGAAAGATGGCAAGAATGGTCCCTGAGGTTATATAAATGTATTGCAATCATAGTCCTTGTTCTTTATAAATTTGGTCCTTGGAGTTGGGTTGGTGTTTGCACCGTTAGTCCTGACCGTTAGTCCTTAAAGGACTAACGGGGTTAAGTTTAAAAGGGTAGGGGAAAACAGGTTGTTATAAAGGGTGTTTGGGCCTAGGATTTGGGCCGGTTATAGATAAAAGGAGAAAACTTGGGCTTTTTGGTTTTTATAAGTATTTTAGAATCAGTGGGCTGACTCGGGCCCACTAGGTGGGTACGGGTGGGCCCACTTTTGGCAATTTAGGTTTTCGGGCTCGGTTTTCGATGCTTTTTCCAATGCTAATTCCCGGGGTTGACTTTGACTTTGTCTTTTTGACTTCTCACGGTCTTTCTGTTCTCGTGCTCGGTTTTCGTTTTCGCTTTGATTTTGTCCTTTTCTTAGATATCCGTTACCTGCATAATACAAATGCAAAACATACAAATACAATGTATTTTTTGTACATTTTTGGTCATTTAAGTCCGTTTTTAGTGGTCAAAAGTATGTGTAATTAAACACATACCAAAATCCCCCATACTAAGATATTGATGTGTCTTCACGCAATGCTATAAGTAAGCACTTAGAAAACTAAGAATCTTAGTCCCCCTCGACTAATTACCTCGAAAAGTAGCTAAGTATTCATCGAGGGGAGTAACGAGAGTTATAAGAGGGGTGTTATAAAGGGTGTTGGGCCTAGGATTTGGGCCGGGTAATATAAAAGTGAACTTGGGCTTTTTATTAATGCTTTAAGGCTTATAAAGTATAAGTGGGTTGTCCCGGGCCCACTAGGTGGGTACGGGTGGGCCCACTTTTGGCAATTTAGGTTTTCGAGATTGGTTTTTGATGCTTTTTCCAATGCCACTTCCTGGGGTTGACTTTGACTTTTTTGTTGACTTTGACTTTGTCTTTTTGACTTCTCACGGTCTTTCTGCTCTCGTGCTCGGTTTTGTCATTTTGGCTTTAATTTTTGTCCTTTACTTAGATATCCATTACCTGCATAATACAAATGCAAAACATACAAATACAATGTATTTTTGGTACGTTTTTGGTCATTTAAGTCCGTTTTTAGTGGTCAAAGGCATGTGTAATTAAACACATACCAACAGCCAACTGTGATAGCAAACCGCACAGCTTCTTTCGATCTTCTTCAGTTAAGGTAGAACCTATTGCTATAGTTTATTCAGGATATTATGGATGAATTGCTACTTGAATCTTTTCTTCTGTGACCTAGTCAACCACAGGCTACTGCGTTCTGGGACCTGAGATCATTGCGCACTCTAGCGGTATGATCCTGCTACTTCGCAGCGTGACCGTTCCGCATGTCATTGGGAACTTCAACATTCCGTGGGCTGTGGATGGGATTTCTTTGATTCTCCTTACACCTAGCCTTCCTATTATTCCGTTGTACGGAGAATGCGATCTTACAATCATGAGGTTCATCCATGAGAAAGTTGAGTGTTCCTCATCTCCTATTTTTACGAGCAGAGATATTTACCCCAGCGGCCATATTATTCTCACTAAAAACCGACCATGTTAGTATGTGGTTGCTGAGAACATTTGGCTTCTGATTTCTTGGGCGGAGTTTGGTTTGAAAACAGTGTATTCTAGAATTTCTAAAGAGGCGCCCTCGTCCACGTACATGCGGTAGACAAGGTGTCCTCCTACCTCAGCTTCAATAACCATGGGCCCTTCCGTTCTATCTTCTTCCCCTAAGGGCGGGAATGAGATCATTGTCTCTAGAGAGAATGTTTGGGTGATCCTTTGTTTGGCTATCTTCCGTCACGAACTGTACCAATCAGGTTGTGGTGGCTTTTGTCATTACTGCGGTTTCTCCCTTCTTTGCTACCTTTGCTTGGTCTTTCCCATTATTTTGCTTCAACTCTTTGATCAAATGCGATAACTTTCCTGCCTTAAGCATTTCCTTGATTTGCCTTTTCAGGTGCATGCTCTCATCTGTGGTATGCCCTACCTCTCCGTGGAATTCACAGAATTTGCTAGCATTCCTTTTTTCCATCGGTATTGTCATTAGAGGAGGAGGTTTGTTCTTTCTTTGTCTTTGAGCCATGTTCTCTTTTGGGTGTTTTTCGTGGTGGGCAAATATGTCTTGCCTTTTTTCTGACCTTTGTTGATTCTTAAAGCCTCCTTTCTTGAAATTTTGTCTGTGTCCGGCATCCTGTTACTTCTATGGTGGAAATGTCTTCTTTCGTTCCTGGTTGCCAGCTGTCACTTCTCCTCTGAGGAAAGCTGTGGTTATCTTCCACATTTTGTCTACGGATTTTGGGATCTTATCGTGCAAACGCTTGATCAGCTCAGGGTTCGTGATTCCATGCATGAATCCTGAGATTCTCATGACTTCCGGTGCCCCTTTAACATCCCTACTCTCAATTTTGAACCTCCGTACAAAATCTTCCGTAGACTCCTCTTCCCTCTGCTTTATGTGATGGATTTCGACGGGGTCTTTGATGCACTTCTTTTGCTGGGATGGTAAAGTTGCAAGAATGCTTCTTTCAGGTCGTCATAACTATCTATGGATTCCGGAAGGATATCATCAAACCAAACCCTTGCGTTTCCGGTGAGTGTGGAATTGAACATGTGACACCACTTTGGCATCGCCCACCGTTCTACCTTGGCTGCGGCCTAAAAAATCTTAAGATGATCTTCCGGATCTTCACTTCCGTCATATGTTTTGACATGGCTAGGCATATGGAACCTCTTTGGTAGATTGAAATAATAGATGCGAGGCGTGAACGGATCAGTCTCCTCGCATACCCATGGCTAGGATAGGTCTTCATCCTCCATACTTGACCTTTGCTTTTTAGATTTAGATTTCCAATGTCCTCCTGCACTGTCCTCACTTTCTGACATCCTTCCTCCCTTACGTGAGTATGCTTTTCTATCATGATGCCTCTTAGGAGCGGGCTCTGTTCCTCGCGAGCGGGAACTCTGATAATAGCTTTCGGTGTCTCTGAGGCTGTTGTGATATGACTGACGCTTGGAACTACCGGAGTATGCGGACGTACCCTTCTCTTTATCACCCAACATGTGGAATACACCTTTTTCCAATCTTCTGAACACCGTCTCTCTTTCCGGATCTTTTCTTCTAGGTGATCTGGATCGGTCGCGTCTTGGTTCAGGGCTTCTGGACATGCTGTGGGCATCTTTTGGTCCGAGTCTTTTCCTGACATCCCTTTTTCTGCTTGGTGCACCCGACTCGGAGTACTGTGAGGTCTCCTCAAAGTTGAGACGAGCTTTTACTGCCTTCAGCTTCTCTTGTTGCACTTTTTCTTAGTGCATCTCTTCAGCGAGGATTGGCAGCAACTGATTATAGTTCTTATCACAAAATTCCCTAAGAGCTGCATCGGATGCGGGCTCATTTGGGTTTTCTTGTGATTTTTCTTTTCCTCTTCCCACCGTGTTCCGCACGGCTGACGTGTTTGTTGTAGGAGAAGGGCCAGAATGTGTGCTCATGGTGAGTATTTTAGGGAACGTAGTTGCGTTTCGTGTCCCACGGATGGCGCCAACTTGTTAGTACAATTTGTGTTATGGGTTTGAATTAGATCTGGATCGCTTGTTGGGTCGGGCCAGCAAGCTGTAAATGGGTTGGATCTTGTACTAAATCAAGTGATTTGGATAGTTTCCTGCATAAATAAAGATAAACCGTTAGTCTTACCGTAGGGACGGACCCCACAATTAGACTCCGGCGTGAGAGTAAGAGATCATGTGGTCAGAGGTATGTGTGTCAGAGTGAGAGAATAATGTGTGTACCTTTTTGGAATGTATGATGACTCCTATTTATAGGTGAGTAGTACTAGGGTTTCCTAGTATTTCGCGCATAATCTGTTAGTGGCCAGAGTGGGACCCTTGTCGGGCAAGGATCCGTGATAATCGTGATTGCTGCAGCGAACTATCTTCTGCGGACGTTAGTTAGTCCACTGAGTAGCCTTGCGGAAGCGGCCTAAGGATAGTCTGCGTCCGTCTTAATACCTCCGGACCGCTGCCGGTGCAATACTTGGGCTTAGTTCCGGTCCGTTATGCTTATTTCTTATTTAATTGGGCCAAAGTCTTATCTTAATAGTTTGGACTTGGCCCAAAGTCATGTTAGACTTCCTATACGTCATCAATTATCACTCGTCAACAATAGTGTCTCCCGCCAAAAAAAACATTGTCTTTCCCTTCTTCTTGTCCCTCAACACCAGTTGTGAAATAAAATCCATAGCATAATGAATTTACCCCCAAATTATGAGTGGGAACAACTACTTGATATTGATGATTCCAATCTCCCACTAACCCCTGTTCTCCATCCCTGCAACAGCCACGTACGTGAGACAAGCACAACCACCACAACCTAAAACCCTGCTGGTATTGTTCAAGTAAAGGAAAAGCCGTTAGGATAATACCCGGTCTCGCGGATATTGTTCAAGTAGCCAAGCTCCGTAAACAATCGGATATTCACCAAGGTGGGGATGAGTCTGTATTGTCGGACCAAGAATATATTAGGAAAGTTGTTGATGATGTGGGCGAGGATAAGGATTTTAAGGGTGGGTCATGGGTTAGCATCGTTCAGTTTGTTAATGCTAATGGTGGGGGGATTGTGAATGGGTGTTTAAGAGATATTGAGAACTATCTCAACTTGAGCAAATTGCTGCAATAATCAAGTATTGTACTCCAAATGTTCTTGGTGATCTCACAGTGACTCTGAAAGATCTCTCATATACAAAACATGGTATAATACATAACAAAGTCATTAACGAGGGGGGTTATAGAAAGGACATTACTATAGGAAGTGCTTTGATACTTGCAAATGTTTTAGTTTTTTTTATCCTAAACCATCAATGCATTACTTTAACATTACAATGAGAAACATGGTTTTGGTTTTCCATAAGGATACAGTTCCTGGTAGTGGCAGTGGTGTAGGTGGGAGTGGAATGTTGATGAAAGAAGAAGAAATAGTGAAATTGATAAAAGAAGATGAAATGGCTAATTTGGAGTTGCAGGTTTGTAGGAATGTTACTGATCAAGATAAAGAAGCATTAAACCTCGCATTGGAAGAAGAAGCAAGGCAAGCATGGGCTGAACATGAGTGGTTTGAGAAATGTATGCAAGAAGAAGAGTTGGATGATGAACATGAGAGACAACTATGAGGCTTCTATGAAACAGTTTAAGTTGTATCAGTTTAAGTTATTAATAGAAATTGTATCATGTAATTTATTTAGTTTCTTTGCATTTGGAGTCAAATGTAAATGCTAAATGAACTTTTGACATTGCAGTCAAAGGAGCATTTGCATTTGCAGTCAAATAGAAATGCTTAATGTATTTACTTACATTCCAACTTGGACCCTCAATGGTTTAGTAACTTAATCTAGAAGTAGTTACAAAATTCTTGTCCCATTAGTAAAATAACACATCTATCTTAAAAACCCCCCATAACACATTCCGAGGGTATTAATTAATGAATTTAAGTCTCATCATCTCCTACTAGAGGCATCTTCTGAGTTTCTACTTTCAAGACCAAATAAAATTTAGTTTGCTTACTTATATCTCACTTATGTTGTATCTTCTCATATTTACATATAAACTCTCTACTTAATATTTTATTCCATGGCTACTTTTGAAATATTAGATCAATTAACAGAGGTTGCTGATTCTTCTCGCCTGCAGGATCGTATAAAGGTGTGGTTTGTTCAAAAGCGCGTTGAAGAAGAAGCTTTTAAATGGTTTCTAAGTGATTAGTGTGCTGACCTTAGGATGACCAACAGTACCAATCAGAGGTTGATAGCAGAGCTGGAAGCATTGGGAGAGCAGAGGGATGCTGTGAGGTGTTTAGGTCACATGAGAGAAATCGTTACAAGGGATTCTGCAAAGCTTAGGGTTTTGGAACAACTGTTGGCTGGAACTCATGTTGGGATTGGTCTGAAGGATAATTATGTGGCTGACATAGAAGAAAAGGATTAGGGGTTCATAGGTCCTGGTATTTTGTTGCTTTTGTCATGTTCATGGTTTAACATTGCGTTTTTGGGTTGTTGATGTTGGGATGTAGCAGGTTCTCTGTTATGACAATGTAGTAGGTTCTCTGTTTTGATCTTTCTGGCTGGATGAAATATTAATGATATGAACTACTTAGATTACTTTTTGCTAGATATAAGAAAAAGACTTGGTCACCCCGTGTATTTTACTGTTTATAATAGCTCGTAGTTTAATAGTTAATAGTACGTTTTTTTGGTTTTATGTCGGGTACGAATACCCGGTATATTGTAAGTACTATATATAGCCTCTTCCAACTTTGGAAGAGGTAAGCTAGTTCATTATTTCATTTCATAGAAAACACTTTCTCTCTCTAAGATATTCTCTCTCAAGTGTTTCTCTCTCTAGAAACTAGCCAGATCCAAGAATCGACCCTGTGTTATGATATAGGATATACCACAATTGGTATCAGAGCTAATGGGATGATTAGATCGTGTGTATGTGCGATTTCTTGCTTGATTTAGATCGAAAAGTGTACCTTTGAAGGCACTAGCTCGTTTTTTGAAGATCTCCGAATTTTGTTGTTTGTATTGATAAAGTTTGGGTGTTTCTAGTAGCTATTACCTTATGGTATTGTGTTGTGCAAAAGAAATCAAGCAAAATCGTTCAAAAGGGTGATTTATAGGTGATTTTGTGTGAAAAACGTCGTTGTTCTTCGTGGAGAGTTGCCAGAATTTCTTCACGGCGGTTTGCTGAAAAATATTATTTTATTAAGTAGGTTACCAACCCTCTGACACACGGCGGGTTGCTTAGGTGGCGAGTTGCTCAAGCGGCGAGTTGTTACTAAGCAGCGGTTTGCTTACCAGCGGTTTGAACAGGTTATCAGCGGGTTGAATATTTTAAATAGCAAATTTCTTAAGGAAACTCTGGCGGTTTGAAAACTCTACGGCGGTTTGATTAAAAAAATCATATCCAAACACCCCCTTATGTAGTCAAAATGGATATGCAGTCAAAATACAAATAAAGAAATATTAATGAACATGATATCAGATATCAGATATCAACCTTATTAGATATCAAATGCCAAGATCATATCTCTGATAAGCATACAAAAGATTAGGTCATGCAGATTCGGACACCTAAATGTTTTTAAACATCAAAATACAAATACTAATGTCAACAACCCAAATGATATAAGACATCATAATTAAAGTATTTCTGAACATCAACATACAACAGATCTGGATATGGCTATTTCTTGGACTTCCTCTTTCATGTAGCTGAAGGTGGTAGACTAGTAGGATAATCAAGAGCTCTTAAATCAAGTACACATCTTGTCATAGCTATTTTCCTCCCTTTTGGAGCTGAAGTGGAAGCAGCTTGTGCATTGGAAGTGTAAGTAGTGGGAGCTCTGGATGTTGTAGGTCTCTCCTTAAACATCCTTATCTCAACATCAGTGAGTAGATATTTAACATCATTGAACAAGATACGATCTTCATTACAAAAAAAACCTCATCACTGGATACTTGAACCACTTCTACAAGCATTACCTCCTTTGCCTTTAGTTCTGCCTTCTTTGCCTTTAACAGCCTACCAAAATCCTCTTCAAGCTTTTTGATTATGTTTTCAAGATCAAGGGCATCAAGATCATCATCATCATGAGCATCAAGATCATCATCATAAGCATCAAGATCAACATCATCAAGCTGATTTCCCTTTCCTTTATCATGCTCTGCCTGCTTTGCCTTTATTGCCCTGACCAAATCCACTTTAAGCTTTTTTACTCTGGTTTGAATATCATGTACCTTTCCCTTTCCCTTATCATCTAGAAGTTAATAAGTTAAGACAGGTTAAATGCACATATACAATACACTTCTAAACAACCTATAAATGCAGTATGCAAATAATACACTATCCTTTCCCATATTTCAGCCACAAGTCTTCAAGTATGACATCAGCTATTTCATCCTCACAATTCTAATTATTCCAATATTTCTCCAAAACATAGTCAACCATCTCATCAGTCACCACCAGCTTTGTATAATCCTTAACTGTGGCCTTTGAAGATTCGACCATTTATTAGAATTTCCCTACAAAACAGATTATGTGCAGACCATTAGGGGTGTTTGGATACCATTTATGCAGACCATTAGGGGTGTTTGGATACCATTTGTCAGACCATTAGGGATGTTAGGAACTACCATTATAACTACATGTATAAAGTCTCAAGCATATATCAGACCAGACCATTAGACATAAAAGGCAACAAAAAAACTAACCTTTCATGATAGAAAGTGTCATATCCTCACTTTCTTTTGCAACCTCTGTTTCTTCGTCTTCCTCTGCTTATTTTTTTTTGTAGAATGTATTATATATCATTCGGTATGATCTGAGAACATGAATTATCTTCCATCCAATTCTTATTCCCATATTTAGGCATCACATACTTCATTACTTCGTCAGTAATTTTAACTTTTCCCCAATCAATGTCTTTCATTTTTGTATCTAACAAACAACAAATTAGGGCAAACAGAAATTAGGGCAATCAAAAAATAAAAATTAGAACAAGAACACACATTCAAAAAGAAGACAAATACTCACTTGGATGCAATCTTAGAGCGAGTGGCGTTTGCGAGAGAAGAACATAGGAAACAAAAATGATCGATGTCAGAGCGTTGTTGTGGTTGTTGTACAATCTGAGAGTAGTTGTGTGTATAATAAAAGCGGGAGTTTAATACTTTCTTGATGTTGAAAACATGGTCCTTGAGGTATTATTGCTATGGAGTGACGAAATTACCAGCGACATTAACGAAAAAATGGATGAAAAAAAGTCAAATGACTAGTCAACTCCTTTTGGTCAACCACAAGGACGTTTGGTGCAATTATCGACTTACTAAGACGTAACATGCAAATTGGCCATAACCACAAGGACCAAACATGTATTTAACTCTCAAAATAATACTCACTCACTGACAAATTAATAATTTACGTTTTCTTTTTTTATGGGATGTCTCAATTTCATCGTAAACTGTCAAAAATAGTTAAGGAAGTTTGATCAAGTTTACCATATTACTCTTGTTTGAAATTATTATTACAAACTTTAAAGAAGACTTTAATTAGTTGGCTAAAGATAAGACTGTTATTTTACTAAAAAGTAAGAAAGAGAAAACAGTAATAAATGCATTTTTTTAAATTGTGTGTTTCTTTGTTAGGGAACAATAATTTTAGAACGAAAGGAGCAGTGGACAAAATTACCAATTTCCTGTTCAAATAAAAGCCATACAATTTGAAATTATTAAAATAACAATATACTATTTGTTGAGTGCAAAGAAATAAAGATTTAACCAATGTTTTAAAATCCGGTTTGACGCGTTGAACCAAAAACTGGTTAGGAGACCGATCCGGATGTGGTCGAGTTTTTTCTTATTTAAGAACTGGATTGAACTAGCGGTTTTTTATTGACCTTGATTGACCCGGTTTAATAAACCCGGCCGGATAATGACTTTTGTCCTTTTTTCTTTGCTTAAAATAACAAAACCCTTTTTCTTTTCTCTAAAACTAGCAAAACCATTTTGTCATTTCATTTTAGCTACACTTAAAATTTGTGTTAGGTTAAGCTTTATATTTATTCGTACACATATTGTGATTTGGAAAGTTTTAGGTTTAATTGGGGGCATTTACATCTATATCCTTACAATAGTTCAATATTACATCAATAGCCTTCTCAATTTTGTAATTACGTCATTATCCTTTATTAACTTTTATAATTACATCAATATCCTTCCCAAACTTTTATAATTACATCAATATATTTCCCACACTTTTGAAATTACATCAATATCCTTCTCAAAATTTTAAATTCTCATATACATTAATAAATCAACATGTTTTCTCATCAATCGATGCCAAATACGCATATGAACAAATAAATATATATGAGCAATATTTTTTCATATTTATATCAACACGTTTTTTTGTCGTTCGAGGCCAAAAAGTATATATGCATAATATGATCATGATCAATATAAGAGATAAATAATAGTTTCATAATCTAAAATCAATATAATTAAGATTTAATTGATTTTTGGACATATATATCATTCTTAAAAGTGTGAGAAATATATTGATGTAATTAATTTTTTTTGTAAGGACGTTGATGTAATTAAAAAATTAAGAAGGATATTATGTAATATCAACTTTTGAGAAAGATATACATGTAAATCTCCATAATTGAGAAATTAAATTGATGCGACTGACGTGGCTTAAATTTTGGTAAAACAAAAATTAGTATAAATGGTAAATAATATTGTTGAAATATTATAAGCCCTTTTATTTTTGTTTAAATATACAGTTTCGATCCTCTAGATTATTAAAGAAGAATTGATACTTATTGTCACATTATTGAGTAGTAATACTTTCAAGAAACATCAATTCAGATGAACCCACTACTAAAGATTTGAGAATAGAGCCTCCTTAATAGAGCCCGGTTTTAGTGAAAATAGGGCTCTAAAGGGTATAGAGCCATGTTTTCTTTTAGAGAACCGGGCTTTATGATGGAAAAAGGATAGAGCCATATTTTTTGCGAAGAAACCGGGCTCTATTACTTATATAGAGCCAGGTTCTTTGTTACACAACCGGGCTTTATCTCCCGAACCATTAGAGCCCTGTTTTCTTCTTTAAAATCGGGCTCTATTCCTTTGCCTACCTCAAAGACTTGAAAGACTGGGCGGTGAAAGCAAAAAATTTTAGGCGCCTTGTCTCCTCCCCAAAATTTCATTATCGAAACAAAACCCCAAACTTTCCCCCCCATCTACTTTCACAAACCCTAACCCTCTTTAACCTTCACTTCACAGCCGCTTATCACAACAACTTAACCACTGTCACACATCACAACTATCATACATCAGCGCCGCCGTCATAAGCGACGTTCATCACGCAACCAAACCAACAAGAGACTAATCGAATTAAGAGGTATAAAATTGCTACAATTCATGTCGTTGTTCATTTAACATTCTTAATATCTCATAAATGTTATTGTTTAATTTGAATCTCAAATAAGTTCTGTTTGTTTATACCCTTTTTTAATGTTTCTTGTTGTTCAATTTATTGGTTTTTTTGAAATTTATCGATGTTGTTGTTCAATTTATTGTTTTTTGTTGAAGTTTATTGTCGAGATTTATTGTCGCTTTATAATAGGGGTTTGAGACCTGAATTACCTATCATAAATTGGGTTTTTTTGTGTGTGCTATCTGCTGTGATAAACGAGGGTTTTTGTGTGTCCAAAGTAGGAGTTTCAGGCCTGATTTTGCTGTGATAAAGGAGGGTTTTTGTGTGTCTTATTTGCTGTCGTGAATGGGTTGTTTAGTAAACCTTGTCTATACATACTTCTTGTTGCTCAATTATCCTGAGTGTTCGCGTTGGTGATTTCTCGTCTCATATCTCACGCCTTCAATATGATTATTTGATGTTTGTATCAATTATACTTGAAAGAATGTTGTTCTAGAAAGTTATGTCACACGAGCTTGTGTGTGATTAGGTAGCCACAATCTCTGCCAATGGAGAACGTGAGATTGGTGAATTGATTGCAAGAGCTATAGAGAAAGTTAGAAAAGATGGTGTAATTAACAGTATGCAGTAAGTACAGTCCTACTTTCATCCCTAAATTCCATATAAATATTTAATCACTGATTGTTTATTTAAAAATGGTTGATTTAATAATCTTGCAGGACGACAATACGTTGGATAATGAACTAGAAGTTGTTGAGGGGATGAAGCTAGGCCGAGGTTACATCTCTTCGTATTTTGTGACCGACATGTGTATGTATAACCTCTGCACTGCTTAGTATCTGATTTACAAAGACTCTTTCATTAGCAAACATTAGAGGTGCCAAAAGTTGTTGTGATGGTCCAAAATTGGTTCGGGTTAAAACAGGTAAGTTTCTGTGCAAATCAAAATAGTTAGGGTCGGTTTGGGCTGACGTGCTAACACTTTTAGATGATTTTTGACCCATATAATATTTTAGCTACTTTATAGTACTTGACCAGTTAATAAACCTATCCAACCCGATCTGACCCATAATCATATAAATGAATTGAAGTTGCTGCTTAAGCTAGTATTCATCAATTGGTGACATGTCTTCTCTAAACAGTACTTATTATATGCTGCCAGTTACCAGTTCTCATATCACGTGTACTTGTTCTTTGCTTGTAGGCAGGAATTAGAGCATCCGTTGATTTTTATTCACGACAAAAAGATTTCACACATGAACTCACTTGTCAGAATCTTGGAACTCGCCGTAGAGGTAATAGAGATAGACACCTTATACCACTCTTTAGTCGGTCTTTTGCTGATTGGTTAACATCAGAGTTATCATTTTTATTACTGTGACTGAAACGTAGACCTCTGCTAATTGTGGCGGAAGATTTAGAAAGTGAGCTGTTGGCATGTTGATCTTAAAACGTCAAGCCGGACATAAGGTAAGCATCTGAAATTTGCTTTAGAGCCACTTTGTGTGATAGATAATTTGGGCGCAAAATGGTACAGTTAGGTTAATTAACCTATTTTATTTTTTTAAACATATCCTAGATTTAGAGCCACTTAAGGTAAGCCCCTCCATTGCTTTTCCCATTCCTATTCCCGGTTTCAAACCAAGCACACCCTAATATTAGATATGTACAGATTAGCTAGTCTTCACTATGCATAGTCTTCGTTTATTCTCTAATGGTTTACTTTCAGTTGTCCCCATTTGAAAATTGTTCTTTCATGCATGTTCCGAGTCCTTGATTGGTTTGAAATGCTTATGCTATCTGCTGATTTGTATGATCATCTAATCTTTTAATTGCAGTGTGTTTTGAAGATGGATCCACAGCAGATCATACTGTGAGGGACGTGGTAATAAAGCTAATTTTTGATGGACTGGAAAACAGATTATTGTCTGTTATTGAGAGTCTATTGTTTGTCGCTTATCCTGAAAGTATGGTAAGCTTATTGGCAATTTACATCATCAATGTTAAAGACTTTAATTATGAGATCAGTCTCCAGGTACCTTGTTTCATATGCATATCTTTTAGAAAAATTAACAAGTCTGTCTCCTTTAAATTTTCATTTATAGTGATATCTTTGTTGTAATTAGAAGACAATAATCTCAAACTCATATTGAATATTATCAGAGAGATTTACCGTGGAGAGGTTTGGTTTCTATATACACCTATTTATTGTTAATTAATTACTGACTTTTTTATTTCTAATGAACTGTAGTAAAAGTTGATAAGTTTTAATGGCACCCTATGTGTTCAGTTTTGGGACCCAGACAGTTTCGTAGATGGCCCTGTTCGGTGCCTGCTTTATAATTTAGAAGGTGAATTCCCCTTCAGGACTGTGGAGCTTATTCGCTTATTATCAGCTCTTTCTGAGGGAGCTTGGCCTGCAGAATGTGTGCGAGTACTCAAATTGCTTTGCATCAAGGTTTTGTTGTGTTTCTTGGTGTTTGGCTAGCTAGTAAAATTTGATCATTTGCATCTACACATGTGCTGTTGGGTGTTAAGACTAAATCTAAAGGGAATTAAATGTTTGTTATAAATGTTAGTTTCTAATGAACGATAACGCCTTGTTTTGTTTGTTATTGTGTGTAGTCTGTCACATATGAGCTAACACATGGATAGTAATTTGGTAAGTTCTCTTTCAGGAATTGTCCCGAAAATCTACCATGTTTCACTGGATAAAGAGGAGCAGGAAACCTGATTGAAGTTTAAAGATCTCTATGATGCCAAATTTGAAAGTGATTTTGACAACGGTTCAAGTCTTCAAGAACACTGTGCAAGTTTGTTCTTACATTAACCATTTTTGGAGAGGTATGTCTACTTGTTGAATCAGAAAATGGTACATTATTTACATGAAGGTTTTATATACCTGATAATCCGATCTGATAACACCCCTATATGGGACCTACTTTTTTTACTTGTTTCTACATGCCATTCTAGTGATTGTTTATATACGCAGCCTCTTCGTATTATAAGTCGGCAAGAAGGAAAGCTCAGAAACAAGAGGAGTCGCGGTTTGAAGGGCAGACTAAAGATAGAAATAAAGATGAAAATTAGATAACAGTGATATCTTATAATCAATGAAAATATAGAATGATGAAGCTGTGACTTTTTTGCTCAATGAAATTTTCTTTAATGGGCTAAAATCTGCCAATGAATTATTTTTTTTTTAATTTTTTTATTTCACATAGAGCCATGTTTTCTAATTGAAAACCGGGCTCTATAACTTAGAATAGACCCCGTTTCTAAAACCGGGCTCTATTTGGTTCTCGAATAGAGTCCCCTCCCCTTTGAGCCCCCAGCAAAACCGGGCTCTATGACCCTTTTCAACAGGGCTTTATGACCATTTTTGTAGTAGTGATATTTCTAGAGGTGGAACCCATGGCAGA
>BQNB010140609.1:0-17393 GCA_026074375.1 Tanacetum coccineum | reverse complement strand
TCAATTCGGGTCATTAGTTAGATTGTAAATATCGAGTATGTAAAAATTCAAGTGTAGGGGTGTATCTATAAACCACCATGATGTATTATATGTTTAAGAAATGGCAGGGCAAAAGTGTATGAACAGAATATATATATATATATATAAAGTGAAAAAAATATACGGGCTGCCATTTGCTTATGTTATGTTTATCATAGAGTCAAGAAAAGAAAAAGAAAGAGATGTATGTAGAGTTTGTATATCTTGTCCGAGTCTTTGACTTAGCAACCAAGCCAACATGTATTCTTATAAATAATTAGCTAACCATTCCACTCCAATTTCACCCAAAAATCACTCCCTAAATCTATCCCATCCATTTTCGTTTCCGTTAATGTTATCTTACACCTACACCCCACAACCCTTTAAAAGACCTCTTTGATAGTAATGATTAATACTTGCGCCCAACGGTGGAGGTTTGATCCCTTTACCAAGCCTATGGTAATTTATATGCTATGAAATGTAATGAGTGTTAATTTTCCGTTTCCCATAGTTGTTATAACTTATTATACACCCGAGTGAAAAAGAGAATCCCAAACACTTATGTGAGGTGCTAGTATATGCTTTTCGTGCTTTTAATTTCGAGGTCTAGAAGGTTGTGTTGTAAAATGCTTTTAAAGAGTAGGTTAAATGACCCCAATATTGCTATTGTCTAGGTAGAAAAGCTCATTTTCTTGAGGACAAGCAAATCCCAAGTGTAGGGGTATTTGATGAGGTGTTATTTTATACACTATTTCAGGGTTATTTAACCCCTTAAATCATGCAAATATGTCCAGATTATGTGCTTAATCGTTTGTTTTCAGGTTTTTAGCACTTAGATGGCATTTGGAGGAAATACACATAACTTGGCCTCATTTGGAGAAGAAACGGACAAGACTATGGACCTACACCAAATCTCTTGAAGAATTATGCATACAGAGCGTGGAGACGGCGTCGCAAGCAAAAAGTGACGCCGTCGTGATCTATCTAGTGACGACGTCAGGAAAATGACGACGACGTTAGGACGTAACCGACTTAAATCAGACCTAGAAGATTCTATTTTGTAATGGCGTCGCGACTACAACTGGACGCCGTCGCGACGATTTCTCTATATATACAAAACCGAATTTAGGGTTTTAAGTGTGTAACTTTGTATAATTTTTAGGGAGCCAAACCCTAAGTATTTTGTTAACTTTTAGGCCGTCTTTAGGGCTTAAAAACCCTATTGTAACTGACCTTAATCCAAGTTTTAATCAAGTAAGATTATTTATCCTTAATCATTCAATATGTCTATGTGTTGTTTGATTGATCTATGTTCTTGCTTCCTTTATAAGATGTTAGGCTAAACCTTCCTCTGTATTTACTTATGATTGCATGAAAGTTGGATTGTAGATCCTTTTACTATTGCTTCTTGTGATGAATGTGCACGTTAGGCTTTAGAAAACTAGCTATAAGATATTAAATTAGCATAGACGTCTAGGGAAACGCTAGATGTGTAGAAAGGATATCATCTGGTAACAGTCTTCATACTACCTTACCCCCAATATGGCTGATCCCTCTCAAGATATTTCAAATGCGTTTAATATACTTTTAGGGGCCTTGTAATAATCTTCATACTACCTTACTTGTGCGTTGTCTTACCGAAATTTTAAATAGATGGCGGGTTCGTGTAATTCGTTCACGACTTAGGAAATACTTACACAGATCATCAAAAGTTTGACAAGGCAACATGATTAGGAAAAGCAATCTAATGAGTAATGCATGATTAAGTAAATACACTATCTTATCATAAAGTTATCACCAGTAGTATAGATTATATTTAGTTTAATTAATTAGTTAATCAACCAACCTCTCAAACCATTAATTTTATCTGCTTTTTATAAAATATAAAAAATACAAAAATAATCTCCTTTCAATCCTGTAGATCTCGGCTAAGCCCTGTTCGAGCCTTCCCAACCTATTCCCCTAGAGAACGATAACAACCCTCGAGTCTTGCCTATATTACGCTACAACAATTAGGTACTCTACCTAGGGAGTTGTAAAACTTCTTGTTGAAGTCATTACGATAACCGCATCAAGAGCAAAGTTTGTAGGCTTGTTAAGTCATTATATGGCTTAAAACAAGCTCCCAAATAATGGCATTAAAAATTTGACCACACCATGTTAGAGGGTGGATTCAAAATTAATGAATGCGACAAGTGTTTTTATGTAAAGGACACAAGTAGTGGATATGTAATCATGTGTTTATATGTTGATGATATGCTTATCATTGGCAGTAATGACAAGATGATCAAATCTACTAAAGACATGTTTAAATCAAAGTTTGACATGAAACATATGGGTTTGGCTGATGTGATCCTTGGAATAAAGATCATACGAACTCAGAATGGACTTGTGTTAAGTCAAGCACATTACGTGGATAAGATTCTTAATACTCATAATGCGGGGGATTCTGGCCTAGCTAGAACTAATTGACACTAGTCTGCATCTATATAAAAATAGAGGCTTAGGTGTTGCTAGTTAGAGTATTCAAGAATTATTGGCATGTAAATGTATTTGATGACAGGTATCCGACCTGACTTAGCATATGTTGTTAGCAGGCTAAGTAGGTATACTAGTAATCTAAGTGATGCACATTGGAAAGCTATGACTAGGGTACTTCATTATTTGAGATACAGTCGCAATTATGGGCTAAATTATGATAGATATCCTGCTGTCATCGAAGGATACAGTGATGCAAATTGGATATTTGACATAAAGGATTCTAGATCGACTAGTGGATATGTGTTTACACTAGGAGGGGCCGCTATATCTTAGAAGTCTTCCAAGCAAACCGTTATAGCTAAGTCCACAATGGAATCAGAATTTATCGCGTTAGATAAATGCGGAGAAGAGGTGGAATGACTACGTCAATTAGTAGAGGACATACAAAGGTGGCCTAAACTGGTAACGGCCATTAGTACACATTGTGATAGTCAATCGACAATTGGCAAAGCTCATAGCATAATGTATAACAAAAAGTCCAGACATATCCGTCGTCGACATAACTCGATATGACAACTACTCTCAGCAGGAGTTATCTCAATTGACTAAGTGAAGTAAAAGGATAACATCATGGATCCGCTTACGAAAGGCTTAAGCAGAGAGTTAGTTAGTAAGTCGTCTAAAGGAATGGGACTAAATCTATAACAACCTACAATTTTTATAAATGTAAATATCCATCTATTAAGTTAGATGATGTATAATCTATCAATTATATATGAACTCACCTTTTTTAGGGAAATTTTTCGCTTTATTACATTACATTACTTACTTTGCCAATATCTCAATGTGCAACATTTCTTGCATAACTAAAGTTAACGGGCTCAGGCAACCTATCTATGGCAATCCTATCTTCATATATGTCAAGCAATCATCATAATATATCAAGTCAATATCATAATATCAATTTTTATACAAAAGGTGACATTATTCAATAATGTACCATTCGCCAACGTATATCAAGACTGGCTTTACACCGAGTTATCAAATGCCCTAAACTCCTAATTCATGAAAGATTTAATATCTAAAGTGGAATGCATAAGCTACTAAAGCATATGTACAAGATTATAACATCTCATATAAAATCCTTAAATCAAAGTACAAACATTAACATGATCTCCCCAAAATAGCCGATTTACCCTCCGTTTCATTCTCATTTCTTGCACCATCACTTGTGTACAAAAGCCTAGAGTCCACTCACTGTTCCTCATCTATAATGTATAAACGTCACTCCTCTACAAACGATATCCCCAATCACTCGGAAAACTAGATCTCCATCACAATCCAGTTGATCTCTTGTATCTCACCTCCTACACCCCACAACCAAAAGACACATACTACATATCCCCAATCCCAGCACCAGTATCCAAAGGCGAACTCCATGCGCCGTATTCAATATAAAGACTAATCAACTAATATCTGGGAGCAGCATATACAATACATCCTTCCCGACTCTAAGAAACCACCCGATACGCCGTATCCACACATCTTTTGATTCGCCTATCGTCCAAATTCCAGACCACGTTAAATTGAAAAACCTATATAGAAAACACAAAACAAGATATCGGTCACTACCAATATAGTTAGTCATAGCTCGTAGATTAATCATAAGGTTAAGATAGAAAGCTAATCAGGCTAAAGGCCCCATGGAATCCTTTTGAGAGGCCCATGGTCGGTTACATGTATAAGTATAAATACCCTCTCCACACATGGAGAGGGTGTTGGTTGGTTGGTTCATTCACACATAATCTAATCTTTCTTTCTTTCTTACTTTCTCTTACTAGAACCTTCCTCCCATCCACTTTCTCTCTCTAGAATTTCTTCATAGTTATTTGGTGTTATAGATTAATATCTAAAGTGAACATGTACAAGCTACTAAAGCATATATACAAGTAACATAACATCTCATTTGAAATATAAACTCCCTCCAAGTCAAGTACAAGTTTTTAAAGCACAATGTACAAGTCATTAAGCATGACATCTAAAATAGCCGTTTTACCTCTGTTTTCATTCTAATTTCTTCACCATCACTTATGTACAAGCTACTACACTCAATATACAATGTATAAACCCTAAATATTCTATTCATAAGCTTTCATACATCTTTTTGTACTCAAAACCCTAATTCAAGACCCTAAACCCTAAAACTGAGCTAGTTTCTAAACCATGACCCGTTTCTTGATTATAAACCCAAACCAATGCTCAAATAAGTTGTAATAACTTATTTTACAATCATGTCAATCCTATTAAATCATTATTTCATCATTACTTCATTATCTTATTTCAATTGTACATAAAATGAATTTGAGAAACCCTAAATGATCATTCAACCCGTTTTCTCGTTTCTAACCATTTCATTCTCAAGTAAGCAACCAAGAGTCATTCTAAACTCATAAAATGAGTTTACAAACCATTATCCATCATTATCCATCATTACTTTGACAATGTACAAGAATTACAAAGCTAGAAAACCCTAAAAGCCTTATACGAGCCCTAATTCCAACCCACGACTATTTCTTTCCGTTTTAACACATTATAACCTAAACCATCACTCAATTATCATTAATAAACCTCAATATATACCTAGGATCAATAATTTATTAATCTTGGTCCAATGTACATGAATTATAAGCAAAGAAAGTCAAGAAAACCCTAAACCACACCATTTGGAACCCGCGACCTCACTTCTTCAATTCTAACCCGTTTTAACCCAAACCAATTTCAAATTTTTGCTAATAAATGTTAATTCAGACCTTAGGAACATATATCAACCATCCTTAATCATTATACACGAAATGCAAGCAAGAAAACTTGTGAAAACCCTTGTCAAGTTCAAAATAGACCTGCACCCTTTCTTTGCCTTCTTTGACCCATTTAAGACCCATCCATGTTCAAGATACTTACATGAACTCCTTCTAGAAACCCTTAATCAGCTTACCCAATTGCTTAGACCTTTCCATGGCCAAAATCAAAGCCACATGACCCTCCTTTTTGCCTACTTCAGCCGCGGCAGCCTCCAACACCATCCAACACTTCAATCTACTTTGCTAGACCTCCACACCTGAATTTCTAGCCTCTACACATCCCCTACTAGACCTCCTATGTGTCATGATTAGAAACTAAGCATTGCTTACTCACCTCACTTGAATTCAAGTATAAATAGGGTACTCTTGTGTTCATTCCAACTCACACCAACCCTCCTCCTTCTATAACCCAATTGGCAGCAATCCTTTGCACCCTTATGATCCTAGGATCATTAAAGATGTCTAAGAAGAGAATACCTGAAGAATTGAAGCCCCGGAGTGAAGAAACTAAGCAAACGAAGGCGTTTTGACCCAAAACAACCCATACGACTCAATTATTCATCATCATAGCTCAAACTCAGGTTTCATATCATCAAACCTGCTCTCATACTCTTATAATGTTCTTATGAAAGTTCATGAACTCTTTTGTGATCCATTTTCATGAAAAACCTATGTGTTATGCCGTTTTGATCCAAAACCGTACACCCAAAACCCTAATTTCATGTTTTTGCTTAATCTCTAAGCTAAGCTTGTAAACTATTGTTATATTCTATCCCAATAAGCTTAAATAACATTAAAATAAGTACTTTGATAAGTCATGAAAGAATTTGAGCTTAAAACCCGCGCGTTTTCATTTTAAAACCCTAATATGACCCGTTTTGCTTCCTAGCTTAACGAATCGTTAATTTAAACTTGCGTTGTGTTAAATCTTCATATTTTAGTTTATTATAACTTATAAATGTCTATTGAAATGTTAAAATAAGCTTGCATGGCAATTTGGACATGTTTTGTAAAAATTATCCATGCAAGGGGTATATATCGTAACTTTCAGAAACTTATAACTAAAAGGACTAAAAGTGTCATTTTATCAAAGTTATAACTACAAGGGTCTATTATGTCACTTTTTAAAGTACAAGGTTTACTTGGTATATCTTTTAAACTTGAGGGACAAAAGTCATAAAAGTTTAAACTCCAAGGGTATATTCTGCCACTTTTCAAACTCAAGGGTCTAAAATATAACATTTTGAAAAAGTATAAAAACACATTCAAAACATTACAAGACATAACTTTAATTAACGCTTGACATGCTTAACATTTCCAGATATTGAATAAAATGCTTAAAACTGCTTATGTTATAACTATTATATCATTCATCATCGATGTGCTTTCAAAAATCATGTCCCGGATTCATATCATACCACAATACTAGGGAGCTTCATATTAAGGAGTTTCATCTTGGTATTACGTTATGACTGAGTTGTTGGGTTTACGATTTAAAGTGCCCTAGCTCCTCAAACATTTACTGAATGACTTCTGAATTATGATGGCTGGTATGTGCTTAAATACACATACCTTTTACCTTTAAAAACGAGCTAAAATAATCAAAAACGGACTTAAAATGCCAAAGATACGCTTGTTTTGCTAAATGTATTGTGCAGGAACGGATAACCAAGAAAAGGACGAAAAACAAAGCCAAAACGACAAAACTGGACTCGGAATGGAAAAGACTGTGAAAGACAAAGCCAAATCAAAGCCGGAAAGTCAATCCAGTCAAAAAGTCAACAGAAAAGTCAACTGGTCAAAGTCAAAGTCAACCCCGGGGCCAAAGTCAAAGAAATATAAGTTTAGGGGCTGAAATTGCCAAACCCTAAACTTATTTATAAAGAAGAAAAGAGGAAAAGTAAAGAGAAGGGTTAGTCTTGCAATTTGCTCAAAGAAACAAGTAGGGGGGCAAAACTGCCAACCCCCCTAACTTGTACACCACAAGGACGAAATTTGCAAAGACTTATATAACTCTTGGGGACTTGTTTTGCCAAGTCCCCAAAAGTTATTTAACCACAGGGACCAATGGGCTTAATAAATATGTTTTCAATTACAGGGTGTATATCTGTAACCCTAATATCGAATTTGCATTCAAATTATATTACTTAAACCTATGAATTTCACTCAACCTTTGTGTTGACTTTTTAGTATGTTTTATCTCAGGTAACTAATGGCACGGAGTGGCGAGAACATAAAGATGAAAAAACCTTATCATTCAAACTTTATTGTATAGATTTTGGGAACCTCTCGTTTATAAAAAACACTGTGAGATATAATGAAATGATAACTTGTTTTAAAAAATGACTCTTTTTTTATTCGTTTTCTATGATTTTGACTGTTGTACCTTGAGTAATACCCCAGAGTTAGTTCCGCTGCTATATGTTAAAATGGGGGTGTTACAGAATATGAGGGTGTACACTCCTTATCCCAGAAAAGACACTTTTACCCCGCTTACCAAGACTCCGAAAGAAATCCTCGCCATGGAAAGCGTAAGCTTCCCAGAACCACCGCCTTTGATCGAAACTCCCAAAAAGCAAAACTTGAATAAGTTATGTGACTACCATGGGGATAGAGGTCACAACACTAACGACTATTATCAGTTAAAGAAGCAAATAGAGGAAAGTCGGTGGATCGGGGGAAATTGGCTCATCTAGTGAAGGACATCCGCCAAAACAACCACTGAGCAGGAGTGGGAAAACTAGGTAAAGAACGGGGTGAAGGTCTGATAACGCCCAAATTATACATGTTTTTGGTGGCGTTATTTGTATATATTTAATCATTTCTCATGAACTTTTGATACTTAATAGCATGAAATATGTGCAGGTTCACTTGAAGATATCCCGAGCTCAAACACAAAAAAGATCAAGTAATTATACACTAAGGAAAACAATATACAAAGAAAAGATAAAGTTTAAGCTCTAAAGTGCAAATGTGAGCCGCACTTATCACTTGTTTGTGCGCATCCGCATTCCTCTCAAGTCAATGGAATTAAAGACTTAGTCAATTGAACGCATTAACTCCACAAGTACGCCGCACAATTTCCTTTGTGCGCCGCACTTTCTATCTGACAATGAAGAATAAATGAAGACTTAAATGCTATTGCATTAATACCCCAAGTACGCCGCATAAATTCCTTTGTGCACCGCACTTCTTCACTAAACATTTAATTCCTTCACATTTAATCACCAAGTACGCCGCACAAATTCCTTTGTGCGCCGCCCTTTCACCCCTCACTCAGCCTATAAATAGAGACCGAATCTTCATTCACAAATCATTCCATAATCTCTTCATCCATCTACTCTTTAACTCACACACACTAATCTCCCTCATAAACCCTTTTCCAACCATTCTTCAAGCATAAACACCCTATCCTTTGAAGAATCAAGATCAAACAACCAAGAACGATAATGAAATTATGAAGATTGTTATTAAATCAAGTTATGTTATGAACTCCTTAGCCATGAAAGGCTAAATCTCTCATGACTACTCGGTGATGTTATGATAATGAATAAGTGTTTGGTATGATCGTGATCTCTTTAATCTCAAGCTTATGTTGCAATCCTATTATATACTGTCTTATCAGTTTTGCTTATCAATCTTAGATTATATAATCATATCGGTATAGGTCGAAAGACCAGTTATGGTCTATGTGGTTTTAAAGATTTGTCTATGATCTTTAACGTCTGTGTCGAGAAATCCACTTTTGTAAACTGATAAACAAAATAAGCTTTGATATATTAGAAACTAAACTATTTGGGTGACACATTTGGTCTAGTTAACTAAATATAAGTCTTGAGTTAATCAAGTTAATTTGTGAAAACGTTTTTTGACGAGAAATCCTTTTTATAAGTTAAGGTTCCATCTTCGAGGTCTTAATCATTTCCAACACTTAAAAATTATTTTCAACTATCCGAGTAGTCATTTTTATTATCACTGGTAAAAATTTATTTACAAAATTGTTAAAATATGTTTTTTTGATAATATGAATACTACTCAAATCCCCGTTGATGACCTGGTCTTATCTAAAAAGATTATACTACATACGTGGGTTATACTTTTACCCGTGTGTTTCCCTATAATAAAATTGGTATTTTCAGTCATTATAAATTTAAAGCTTTTGAAACACATCAAAGTTTTTGGCGTCGCTGCTGGGGATTTTTAAAGCTATTCTATAGTCAACTCTGGAAAATCACTTTAACTCCTCCTCTTTTTCAAAAATCGCCATACAGTTTTCTAGAAAACTGACCCAAAAAAATTTCTCCTTTGGATGCATACACGTGCTTCTAATTCTGAACTTGTTGAACCTTTACCCGAGCCTGAACGCACTCTGAATCGAAGACTTCGTCGACAAAACAGAAGAGTTCCATACGATCAAAGAAACAATCCACCTCAACACCCGAGAATTGTCTATCCGCCAATTTTCAACATCAATTACTTCCGTCACTTTCTTGATATTCTTTGAAATTACGATCCAATGGATGATGAACCCTGTGGGTGCGACCATGTTGTCGTCGACTCCGCGTTCCGAAATCTTATTCATGAATCCGCAAATGTAATTTGCTATTATAAATGGTAACCACTTGACTCACGATCAAAACAAAGGAAACCAAATCTTGAAGTATAACCAAAAAACCGATCCTCATAAAACATTTATGAATATTTCTCGGAATTTCTGCGATATGTTAAATAAAAGATACCGAGAATTGAAGATTTAAGCTAAATTCATGCAAACTTTCCGTAAGACTTGCTTTTATAATGATTACCGTGACCAAGACTCGAATCGCAATAATTGGCGTTCAAGTGGACGAAATGATTACAACTGAGACAACTACCAATCCAATACCGATGATAAACCTTACGATCTTCAAAAACAATTCAACGATTTCATGAAGTCTCAACAATCAACCAACGTCTTTGTCAAAGAAACATTCATGGACCTCAGAACTCAACTCGAAACAGTAGCCAAAAATCATCAAGCTTTAATCCAAATCCTAAAAAATAAGTTCGTCAGACTCGCTGACAAGCAATCTAGTCAACCTTCTGGATCTTTTCTAAGCAATGTTAGGATAAATCTTCACAAGATAGTACTGCTAGTTCACAAGATAGTACTGCCAATTCACAAGATAGTACTGCCAAAAGAACTTAGTACTGCCAGAAGAAAGTTAGTACTGCCAGAAGGACATTAGTACTGCCAGTATTAAACTTAATACTGCTGAAGAGTTTGTATTACTGCATGAAGGTTACTTGAAGATAAATACATGAGAAGATATGTATGGAATGTATATCTTATAAAGATTAGGAAGATACATATATGTTTATAATTATAGAAGATCTTATAAGATTTGTAGTTATCTTGTAAAGGACTCCTTCGTGTATAAAAGGAGGTCTTAGGTTAAGGTCTTAGATATACTTTTGAGAATTGTCAAATTTGTAGCTTCAAGGTTGTAAACCCTAGTACTAGTTAAGAGTACTCGTATTATTGATCTAATAATATTGAAGCTTTTTGGATATATTCATTGTTCATTATATTGCATTACAAGTTTACTGTTCCATTGATAATACTTCTAGAGTATTAAGGTGTAGATTCCGCATACACTTTAATATACACACAAAGTCTCTATAAATTGTTATTTTGGATTTATCCAAGGTAACATACTCTTTACAAGCTAAATATTCGATCAAGGTTTATGATCAACAAGCAATACTCCACCAAACCCACAGGTAGAAAAGCTTACCAACCTTCGCAAGCTCATAATGAGCATGTGAATGACGTATTCACAAGAAGTGGTAAATCCTATAATCCAGCAGATAACCCGGATGATCAACAGAATAATTCCAAAAACCCTATCAATTTCGATAGCGATGATGAAGACGAAGAACCTACACCACAACCAAAAATTCAACTCACAAAACCAGTCAAAGAAACACCATTACCCAAACCATACAAACCAAAAATTCCATATTCTCAACGCCTTGGAAAGGAAAAAATGGAGGCCTAATACAGAAAATTTTTCGACATGATCCGAGCAGTTCGAATCAACGTACCTCTTGTCGACGTCTTAACCGGAATGCCTAACTATGGAAAATTCCTTAAGGAACTCATAAGCAACAAACATAAAATCGAATAAATTTTGCCACTTTTTTAAGCGATGAATGTTCAGCAATGATCCAAAATAAAGTTCCACCAAAACTCGGAGACCCAGGAAGTTTCCTTATTCCATGTAATTTCAAAAAAACTTTCTCCTGTAATGCTTTGGATGATCTTGGTGCTAGCATTAACCTTATGCTATATTCCTTATATGTAAATTATCTCTTGAAACTCTCAAACCTACTAAAATGAGTGTAAGATTAGCTGACAGATCATTCTAATACCCTGTTGGGATAGCTGAAAATATGCTCGTTGAAGTTGGTAAATTCAATTTTCCTGCCATTTTTGTTATTCTCAAAATGGAAGAAGACAACAAAGTTCCCCTCATCTTGGGACGACCCTTCCTTCACACTGTTGATGTAGTTATTAGAGTTAAACAGAAACAACTCAATCTTGGAGTTGGGACTGAACGAATGATCTTTAATATCGATTCTGGGATGAAACACTCTTACTCAAACGATGATACCTATTTTAGTATCGATGTTATTAATGAAATCTTAGAAGAAGATTTTGATGCTCTTCTAGATAAAGGAAGCAAAATCCTCCATTCCATCGAAGGAACCCTTCTCGAAGAAGAAATTTTCTCCAAATTTAATAAATTCATGGCAATGGCTACCGATGAAAATTCTAAATCTGAAACCGATATCGAAGAACCACCATTCGAGAAAATCAACATCAAAGTACATTATTCCTATAATGTACCATTCGCAACGTTATATCAAAACGGGCTTTAAACCGTTATCGGATACCCCTAAACCCTAGTTTCATGAAGGGTTAACATCTAAAGTGAATGCACAAGCTACTAAAGCATATGTACAAGTAATATAACATCTCATTTGAAATATAAAATCTCTTCAAGTCAAAGTACAAGTCTCTAAAAGCTCAATGTACAAGTCATTAAGCATGATCTCCAAAATAGCCGTTTTACCTCCGTTTTCATTCTAATTTCTTCACCATCACTTGTGTGCAAGCTACTACACTCATTCTACAATGTATAAACCCTAAATATTCTATTCATAAACTTTCATACATCTTTTTGTACTCAAAACCCTAATTCAAAACCCTAAACCCTAAAACCGAGCTAGTTTCTAAACCATGACTCGTTTCTTCGTTTTTATCCATTGTAAACCTAAACCAATACTTAAATAAGTTATAATAACATAAATTACAACATTCTCAATCACTTTCCATCATCATTTCACCATATTAACAACAATGTACAAGAAACAAAGCTAGAAAACCCTAATTGTGCCCTAATTGTGATTTTGACCCGTTTACTCATTTTCTACCCATTTTAACCCAAACCACCTATCAACTTTTGATTATAATCCTTAATATAAGTCTTGTATTATAACCTACATTCCTATAATCAAATGTACATGAATTACAAGCTAGAAAACTCAACCCGAACCCTTATGAACCCTAAATGAACCCGAAATACAAACCCTTGCAAAATGACCCATTTTAACTATTTTTCTTGCAATCAAGCACCTTGATGATGCACCTACTTGAAGTGCAAGCTGCTTACAAGCACCTCCCCTAAATATCTAATCCATTTCTTGGTATAAAAATGAGCCACATCACCTCTTTTCTTCTTTCTTTAGCCACGACATCACATGGGCAAAACAACTCACCAAAGCTAGTTTCTAGCTTGACCAACACATCTAATAGACCCTCCTCATCACCCTCTAGACCTCCCACATGTCCTAACCAGATCCCATAACTTACCTTGGCCTTTAAGGGTCATTCACCTATAAATAGAACTCTAAACACTTCATTTTTCTTCATCCCCCACTTCCTCCTCTATAACCCTTACATAGAAGCAATACTTTGCTCTAATAGATCCTAAGTGATCTTAAGAAGGCTCAAGTACAGAAAGGAAGCAAAAGAAACCAAGAAACGAAGCCCGGGAGTCGTTATTCTAGGCGTACGAAGCTAAAAGTCCCGATTCCGACCCGTTTCTAAGCTATAAGCTCCAAGACCCAGTTCCTATAGCTTATATTATGTATTCATACCTTTATAATGTTCATATGATCATGCTAAAATCATAATATAAATCTTTGAACTTAAAAACCTATGTGTTATACCTTTTTGATCCAAAATTGTACACCCGAAACCCTAATTTCATGTTTTTACTTAATCTATAAGTTAAAAAGGCTGGTAAACTACTGTTTATAATTATATCCAATAAAGCTTAACTAACATTAAAAAGATGCTTTCATAAGTCATGAAAGAATTTGAGCTTAAAATCCGCGAGTTTTCATTTTAAAACCCTAATATGACCTGTTTTACTTCCTAGCTTAACGAATCGTTAATTTAAACTTGCGTTGTGTTAAATCTTCATATTTTAGTCTATTATAACTTATAAAATGTCTATTAAATTGTAAAAAAATACAGCTTGCATGGCAATTTTGGACATGGTTTTGTTAAAATAATCCATGCTAGGGGTATATATCGTAACTTTCAGAAACTTATAACTAAAAGGACTAAAAGTGTCATTTTATAAAAGTTATAACTACAAGGGTCTATTATGTCACTTTTTAAAGTGCAAGGTTTACTTTGTATATCTTTAAAAGTTGAAGGACCAAAGTTGTAAAAGTGCAAACTCCAAGGGTATATTCAACCACTTTTCAAACTCAAGGGTCTAAAATGTAACATTTTGAAAAGTATAAAAACACGATTTAAAACATTACCAACATAACTTTAATTAACGCTTGACGTGCTTAACATTTCCAGATATTGAATAAAATGCTAAACCCGTTTATAGTTTATAACTAATATTTCATTTATCATAAAGGCTTTCAAAATAATGTCCGATTCATATCATACCACAAACTAAGGAGCTTCATATTAAGAGTTTCAATCTCGGGGGGGGGTGGTATTACGTTCTAACTGAGTTTGTTAGGTTTTATGATTTAAAGAGCCCTAAGCTCCCTCAATGTATTACTGAATGACTTCTTTGAATTATGATTGGCCCAAACGGTGTTTTTGATAATTTAATATCAAAACCGGCATCAATGTAAAAATCTACATATTCAATCAACCAAGACTTGACATATATTAACCCCTGTTGCCCGTGACGAAGCGCATTACTATTCATTTTCAATATACATGCTAATCAATTTCCCTATAACTGATCAGCGTGAGTTATAGCCTCGCATTTCAATAATTCAAATGTTTTATAAACCCGCGAGGGGGATACATGCTATAACCATGAATGCAAATATTCCATATGCTATTTACATTACTATTTGCCTAAGATATCTACTTGCCTTTATAGTCCCCATAATCATGAACGTTAATTACCACCGTAGTCAGCGCGAATATGTGAATAAGATCTATTTGGGCTGGACTCCCCGTTGGTGAACCCAGTTATTGTAACCAATTGTCACCATCATTAGAAATCACGCGGTTATTTGCAAAGGTACCGCAGGGGGTATAACCGTATCACCATACCCTAAGGGCTTCGGATTCATGAGCTATTGGCAATAATAAATATGATATATTTCAATACTGGTGTATATCAACGGTAACCGCAAGTATCGCATTTGATTCAGATAATTACTTAAACCTATGGATTTCACTCGCCCTTTGTTGTAGACTTTTTAGCATGTTTTTTATCTCAGTACTAATGCATGGAGTGGCGGACATGAAGATGGAAAAACCGTTATCATTTAAACTTTATTGTATAGATTTTGGGAACCTCTCGTTTGTAAAAACTCTGAAGAAATAATGAATGATAACTTATTTTCAAAAATGACTCTTTTTGATTCGTTTTCTATGATTATGACTGTTGTACCTTGAAGTAATACCCCAGATTAGCTTCTGCTGCTATATGTAAAAATGGGGGTGTTACAGTATATGTCGATGATACTATCTTTGCTGCATCTACACCTAAACTTTGTGACCTATTTGCTAAAATCATATGTTCAAAATTTAAGATGTTAATGATGGGCAAAATCTCATTTTTCTTAGGACTACAGATTTTTCAAAATCTCAGAGGCATCTTTATTAACCAGTAAAAATACGCCCTTGAATCCTTAAAGAAATACGGTTTTGACTCTTGTGACCCAGTGGATACTCCCATGGTGGAAAAATCCAAACTGGATGAGAATAAAGAAGGGAAAGCGGTTGATCTGTCACACTATCATGACATGATTGGCACCCTCCTTTATCTCACAGCCAGTAGACCTGACCAATTTGCTATATGCATGTGTGCCCGGTATTAGGCTAGGCCTACCGAAAAGCACTTACTTGCGGTTAAAAGGATCTTTCGGTATCTATGAGGAACCGTTAATCGGGGACTATGGTATCCGAAGGATTCTTTAATTGCACTAACAGCATTTGCAGATGCGGATCATGTTGTTTGTCAAGATACACATTGTAGCACATTTGGTAGTATGCAGTTCTTGGGAGATAGACTTGTTAGCTGGTCATCAAAAAGGCAGAAAAGCGCTGCGATATCTAATACGGAAGCTGAATATATTGCTATGTCGGGATGTTGTGCTTAAAGCCTTTGGATGAGATCACAGCTTACCAACTATGGCCTTAGATTCAATTAAATTCCAATGTACTGTGATAACAAAAGCGCTATTGCCTTAAGCTGGAACAATGTTCAACATTCCAGGTCAAAGCATATAGACATCATATTCACTTTATTAAGGAGCAGGTTGAGAATGGTGTGATCAAACTTTACTTTGTCAACACAGAGTATCAACTAGCGGACATCTTCACTAAAGCCCTATGCAGAGAAAGAATTGAATTTCTGATCAACAAACTGGGAATGCAAAGTTTTACGCCTAAGACACTAAAACAGTTGGCAGATGAAGTTGATGAATAGTGGTGGTACTTATTCAAATATCCTGTATCATATGTACATATTCTAAAACCATAAAAACCAAAAAGATTTTTCATTTTTAGAAAACTTTTATAAAAACAAAATACAAAAATATAAAAATATTTAAACCTAAAGAAAAAAATTAAAAAATGAGAAAAATGTAAAAAGAGGTAATAATGGCATGTCTTCTAAAAATCGATAACATTTACGGTCTTAGAAATGTCATTCAAAAATGATACGAGGTTGTAAATGAAGTTCGAGCAGAAGTTCCAAATATTTTCAAAACATGCCAAATGGCTTGCTATTATTTCAGATAGCAACCCGATCATCATCTTAAAGGCAAGTATTCCTTCAAAAAGGAAACTTGGCCTCTCAACGGGAATTTAT
This sequence comes from Tanacetum coccineum, assembly GCA_026074375.1. Taxonomy (NCBI): domain Eukaryota; kingdom Viridiplantae; phylum Streptophyta; class Magnoliopsida; order Asterales; family Asteraceae; genus Tanacetum; species Tanacetum coccineum. Next base: position 619 of record BQNB010140609.1, on the reverse strand, counting down.
TTTAGGGCATGGTCTACTTTATGACCATGCAAAGTCTTGTGTTTACTTTGCAACATAACCCGTGCTTTCTATATTACCATAAGTGTATGTATCAGTGCGCTTATGTGTTAAAATAAGAGAAATCTTATTTTTGGTGTTTGTTTTTTAAAGATATAACATTCCATCATCAGAAAATGTTTTCTCAGAGACATTCGACTTCTCAAACAATGACTACAACTCTTTAAATAGAAAACGGGTCACTGTTTGAGGAGGAGAAAATGTCAAAAAATTCTTCTTCATAATAATCATGAGTTTAATTGGAAAAATGTTTTAAACAAATAATGGAATATCATTTAAGGAAAGATAATTAAGCTTAGCTTTCGTGTGCCTTATATGTTATGCGTTTTTGCCTTTAGGGAGTACTTATGCAAATATAAGTTTCTTAGGTACTTTAGTTTAAACATTAGGGACCAAATGTGCCATATGTTAAACTTCAAATGCCTAATAAATCTTATATGTGTGAATTTAAAGGGTTAAGTAACTTGAGGGGCCACATGTGTCAAAATTAATTTTTTGTTAATTACCCCACCCACCCAACCCCGTTCCCTATTTACACAAACACACACACTTCACATTTTTT